>MU224316.1:299834-334420 GCA_018584345.1 Thuja plicata | reverse complement strand
TAGTATTGGAGTGGACCTCTTGTAGGTCCAACACCATCATCAAAATGCCTGCACTAATCTTCTCTGCATCACCATCTATCCCTAGCACTCTACATAGGGCATAGGCAACATACTTGATGTAGAAGTGCAAATCCTTATAATAATATGGGCTGGTCCTAGACATAGGATCTAAATATTTCCTCACTTCCTTCAGCATATGTTTCAACAACTGGCCTCTAGCAATTCTAGGCTTCAAAATATATCTTTGTTGCTACTTTGTCATGTCAACTCTGGTAGACATGGTGCTATATAAGCCAAAGGATTGCATGAATGAATTTCTATTCAGTATCAGTAGGGAAGTGCCATCATTCCTTTTGATTGTTTTTGACAAAACATCATAATGACTGACCAGGTCTAGGAACAAGTCTACATCTATGTAGACATCAGGAACAATTAATCTGGCTAAACCATAGGTGCAAGGGTTTGACACTGGAATAGCCTTATCAGAATTCTTATAAAAATAATTGAAAAGTGAAAAAATTGTTGTTCCTGGAGTGTCAACATCTTGTATATCTCAATAATCATCAATGAGCATATTGGCATTTTCTCTTTTGTTCTGAGTTGAACCAGGAAGTAGTCTGAGGAATTTATCTGAATAATTTACTTTTCCCTTGGCCTCCTCTTCTGACTTTTCACCTCCACCACTGGTTGATGCTACACTGACCGCTCTGCTCATGTTTACAGTGCTTGAATCTCCTTTTCTTTACTGATATTAAAACAAATCTACCACTAAGATTCACTTAGTGTCCTATGCACAATTCTCTGAAAACAATGAGCTTTAAACAACAAAAAACCTTGCAATTCTCTGAATTTTCTCTCTGTATAATATAATTAGCACTTCTCATTTTGGAATTCTGAAAGCAATATGAATGTAACTGAATACTAAACTAGCTCCTTATAGTAACCATTCAAAGTACACCACTCATGATTTTGAGAACATCAATTCTGTCTTTAATTCAACATACTCTGAACTTGATTAAAAACCTAGTCGTAGTTCTCTAAGCATGATAGGAAATCAAATTCATAAAACTAAATCCTCGGAAAAACCTTACAAAATTCAAATGAGCTGACATGTCTTCCTAGGATTGGCTAACTATCATACATCTCAGCTACTCTTTTCTGCATAGTAATCAAAATCTAAGCCTCTGATTGGTTGATGAGTGATTCATACTGTCATATCTGATACTGCCACCTTTTCTTAAAATTTTTTATCAAGCGACCATGCGACTACACTTATTATCTCTGTCACTGACCCCAGTTCTTAACCCGTGATTTCTCTGGAGACATAGCGACTACACAACTTTCGTTACTTTCGTTAACCACAGTCATTATTTGGCAATCACGTGATAATGAAGAAATCAAAGTCGCCAATGGTTAACACTAACCTACATTCTTCTCTGAGACTATGTGACTAACTGTCACTTTTAACTTTTACAGTTATCTCTGAGTTGCCAAATGTCATCTTTCCTTTGCCAAACTGCGTGACTGCCCTTAGTCACCTGATCATAGAATATGAAAGCTAAGTGCCAAGACTTCTTAAGACCATGCAACAGGTATCTTTCCCTTTACTTTACCTGACGACCTTGTGACATACCCTTAGCCGCTGAGTCACAGGGACTTTTCTCTTTGGGCTCCTTTATTCTTAGACTTGGTGACCACCGTAGGATCTTTTAATGACTTCATCTGATGGCTGTTTCTTAATCACCAAGAAATCAATTATACCTTTAAAATCTTCTGAGAATTTATGAAAAATAGAAGCCCTCTGTGAGTCTCGTAGTCACTGAATAAACTTTTACCTTTTGGCGATTATGTGACCATCCTTTGAAATCCACTTACCTTCTAACACATGTCTCATCACCTATTGAAAACTGAGTTATCTGGTGACAACCTGAATGTACTTTATCCCAAACCGTAAAAGGTGAGTTGCAAGGTCTCAGAAGATTTAATTGGCATCCTTTTTGGAGACTGCGCGACTAAAGCTTTGCACATCATACTTAACCTCAGACCCATTTAGCGATTGTGCGACACAAAGAGATCGCAATGTCTTGTGATAAACCCTTGACTACTGAAAATTTCTTGTGACCTCCTGACCTGTCTATGGGTCCCTTCATATATTGCTGGCCTTTTTAATGATCCCATGACTACGCGATACAAACTAAATCGCAAAGTATGGAAATGAAAAAGGAATATTCTAAAGTTGCATGAGACTACGTGACATAAGGTAATCGCTAAGTCTGGGAGAAAAAGGGAATATGCCATTTAGTTTATGTGACTAAGCGATCAGATTTAACACATGACTTAAGTGAGGCAAAAAGGTAACTGTGAAACATAAGCGAACAAGACCTTAGGGTTTATTTTTAAATTGCAACACTGAATAAGAGCTAGGGTTTCAAGGTTTTTGCATATTCTCACAGGTTTAGACTTGAAAACCTGAAAACTTTGACAAGGAAAGGCATGAAGACTGAGGGAATTCTGCCTTAAACACATAACTAGATAGAGAAAACCAAAAAAAAGGGAAACAAGCCAGAACATGGAATACAACCAACATAGACCCTCTACACTTTGAGCTCCATAAACTCGGGTGGGATTACCCTTCCAACTCAGAACAATCAAATCACTAAATCATTCCAGTAGAATATGAATGGAATTACATGGATTAACCACTATAAAATTTATTGAATAGACCAAAAACAAAGGTAAAGATAAATTTTGATAATGATAGTCACTTAATTCAGTGGAAAATAAACCAGTGCTTAAAACCTAGGGCATGAAGTCATTTTGAACAACTTTAACCAATCTGTTCATAAACAAAATATGAAATAGCTACAGAATCTGGTATAAACACAAATTTACCTTATATATCTATCCTCACACATATAATAAAATTATTTCATCAAATTCATTATAAACCCTAAATCTCACTGAAAATAATCCTAAGGCAATTTTAATCTTTCCTTGAAAGAACCCTAAAACTATTTCAAAATCTGCCTAACAGATGCATAAATTGAACGTTCCTTGAGCATTCAATTTATATAAAATTTAGAAAGCCATAATGAAGACAAATTAATCATCATATGTTTCAAAAACTATTAATGGATTTTATTTTGTATTCATAATCAGAATTGCTAATACACTCAACAATGATTTTAAAACCCTCAAAATGTATTGGTCTTAAACCGGAGTTTTTACATTTAAACTTGAACTTCCAAAAGAAAAATGGCTATCTTCTTCCTAGTAGTCTTGGAATCCTTTTATAACCAAGGATGCAACAAGCTATGGACTACATGGGAAGGATTTTCAAAATCTTTTTCAACAACAATTTTGCAGTTAACATAAAAACAAAAGTTGTAACAGAAAACAGGTGGCAAAAGTTGGCGAAGTTTGAATAAGGTTTGTTGTTACATTTTGACAATATTCTCTTCATCCTTTTAGCTTTTCTTCCTACCTGTTTACCTCTTTGGTGGTGGGCCAATAAAAATTATTTACCTGTTCTAGCTTTCCCACAGCTTTTGTCCATCTGGCATCAATGGTTGTTCTAGCCTCTGAAACAAACTTCGCCATATCTCTCTCAAACTTAAAGAGGTTGTCAATCAATTCATTGCAATATTCAGCATTTAAATCCTTCTCCAGGCGCTGCTTCATCTCCTCATTTTTAAATATTCCATCAAATCCATCTGTCGAATCATATTGTGGCTTCAAAATGCCAGCTTCATCATATATCATAGGGATCAGGGGTGGGCACTGGTCACCAAATAGTGGCAATTTACTACTTATCAAGTCAGCCTTGCCATTAAAGAAACCATATGTATTATTTACCTCATTAATCATTTCAATAGTATCAGTGATCTTATCAGGAAAGTCATCATTGTACAACATGGCTATTTTTAGTTTATCCATCAGCCTATCTCTACCTGACCAAGTCTTGAAGGTGGGGTCTAAGAAGGTCATGGCTTCAGCAGCTACCCTTGATGCTTCTTGTAGTGAACCATATAGTGTATATATTATATCAGTATTTTTTTTAAGAACATCAATTTGATGTTGAAGTATGGGTAAAATGATAGACATGATACTTATGCTCTGCCCCTGTGATAGTTCTTTGGACTGGCCTTCTGCCATTGCTGAATCTTCTTTTGCCTCTGTGGAAACATCTGTTTCACTTTTTGGTATTTCCTAAGGGAGTGGAGTCTTTTCTCTTTTACTCTCCACTAATTCCTCTTCCAACCTAACAATCTCTTCCTCCAATGTGTGGTTATGAACCACCACCTCTGCATGCTTTTTTGCTAAGGCCATCATCTGGCCAAAAGTTGTTTCATACGTTTTTGATAAATCATCAACCTTTGCCAGGTTCATGAATGATACCTGAGTCATCAACTAAGCTATCTCAGTGTCTATAGTGTTTTTTAGATTCCAAATTATCTTGTCTGCTCTCTTTTCCTCTCTTATGGTCATGACTAGAGGATTTTGTGTAGCAGAGGCCAATGGCTAGATGACTAGAGTCTTGGATTTAGGATCAAATCCTGATCCTTTCAAAACTTCATCTATCTTAAACTCTATTTTCAATAGGGGATCCTCTTGTCTCTTGATCTGATCAATGATAAATGTAGACTACAAGTCCCAACCGGGCATCAACAGTACTCCACTATTTTGTACCAGCAATCTGGCCTGTTCCACAGTAATTAATTCACTCTCAGGATCATAATCCTAGAGTGTCTTCACAATTTCCTCATTTTTGTCTTTTTGACCTTCTCCTTTGATCAAGCTCTGCCTTAGATCCTTTTGCTTCATTTTAACCAAGAAACTCTTAAATTCATTAGCTTTTATGAATTCATCATCTTTCATGAATTCACTTTCCATCATTACTCTTTCATCATTTTCTCCAAATAATACCATCTGATTATCCCCTTGACCTTCAACCTGGGGTTCCTTTTGCATTTGTCTTTTGAGCTTCCTAAAATATTTTCCATGCTCTTTTATTATAGCCTTGGCCATTTTCTTCCTGTCCTGCCCCCTCTTGTGCTTTATTTTTTGTTTCTTCTTGGGTGGCTCTCAGGCAGAGGTAGCTTCTTCACCCACTTCTTCTTCTTCTTGGGGGATTTCTTCCTATTGTTCTTCTTGTTCCTGTTGTTTTTCTTGGTGTTCCTTATGATGCAATGCAACAGGAATTGGGGATCCTTGGGATTGTGCATCTTCGACACTGAATTGTGGTACTTGTGCCATTAATGTATCATAAGACTTGAGCATCTCCTCTATTCTCTTTAGATATGGGAGGTCAGGGAAAAAAATAGAGAAAGTCTTGTCTAATTCTTTCCATTCAGCTTCTACCTTGAGAAGGTTGTTCCACTTCCTTCTTCTTTCCTGGACTTCATGCTTATTCAGTTTATTTCTCACAATGTCTTCATCGTCCAGTGGCCCATGATCTCTAATTTTTTTCCAAGGGGTCATAGATTTCAAGGATATCTTCACAAACTGATCTGGATCATAGAACCTAGCAATTTCTGGAGAAATTCTATATTGCTTTAAATAATTTTTGATTAGATCAAAAACTTTTTTCCTAATAGAGAAGTCAAAACCAACCCATAACCTAGGGACAAAAGTTCCCCTTTTATG
The DNA here is from genome assembly GCA_018584345.1 of Thuja plicata. Classification (NCBI taxonomy): domain Eukaryota; kingdom Viridiplantae; phylum Streptophyta; class Pinopsida; order Cupressales; family Cupressaceae; genus Thuja; species Thuja plicata. The sequence goes on along the minus strand of MU224316.1, from coordinate 328,774 downwards.
CCCTTCTAAAAAATCCTTGTCAACCCAATTAATCTGCCAAAAAAAATCTAAGAAAGCAACCCTAAGAGTTAAAAACTTAGGGAGAATATGAGGTGGTTGTGTACAACCATATACCCTTATGATAGTAATATGATCAAAGAAGAAAAAATCACCCCAATTGTGAGAAATTGGCCAATTTGGGACAAATTGCCAAGGTCTTAAGACTCTTCTGACCTCATTTGGAAATCTCTGCCTATTAGTTCCTAGTAAATTAAAAATTGGATCAAAAATCCAATTACTGAAGCATACAAAAGATGAATTTACTGATGAAATGTCCCATACCTGCATCCATCTTTGGATTGGTGCATCGACACCATATTCTGAAAAAAAATTCAAGCTCTTTGTCCATGGAATCCCTGTTAAAATAAAGAATCATACACATTAAATGAGAATAATTCTTGAAAGTTGGTGTAGGGGCATCCAACTGTATCTCTACCAATGCAACATGTATAGCTTCAACTATGTATCCCACATAGTCATAATCAGTATTCACCTTCGAGTGCTGGATATTCATTGCCATCATGAGCACATCATGGGGCACTATAGAATCCCCATCAAAACCTAGTACTCGAGTCAAACCATATACTGTGCACTTTATGTAGTGATGAAAAAGGGATAAGTCAAATGGTGATTTGAGGTTTTCTGTGACTTTCACTAAACTCCTATCCACCCTGGGCATATATCTGGGCATGTCAAACTTTTTGATTAATTTCTCCCATTTCTTATAATCTGCCTGAATTTTTTCCAACTCAATCTCTGTGCATAATGCACCAGTAATCCCAAAAACCTCTACTACTAATCTCCTATCTATGGAAACTAAGGTCTCTTTGTTTTTCTTTCTGATTACCCTAGCTACTGGGAAATAATTCTTAGCAAGTTCCTTGATCAAGTCTATATCCACATATATATTAGGCACAATCAACTTTGCCATATTTAACTCCCAGGGGTTACAAATAGGTACTGGTTTAATTCTATTATTCCAAAAATAATGGAACAAAGTATTACCAGAGAAATTTGGAGTGACCAGGTTTCTGCATTGACACCATCTATCTTTCCATTCATCCTGATTAGCACTATTTGCATGCGATGTTCTAGGGAACAAATCAGAAAATTCTTCTATGTATTTTTTCACTGCAACCTTCTTATTTTTAGATCCCTGTGAGGCAGTGCTAGTGGTAGCTTGACTCATCTTTCCTTTTTAGATTTCACTCTTAGAAGACCAAGCTCTGTTGATTTCACAATAAAAATTTTCAAAGTGCAAATGAGAGTTGTACAGAATCAAGCTCAATCGTTCATCTTTATAGCCATCAAATCAGTGTCTTATCCACTTGAATTCCAAATTATCACACTTGTTGTATCATGCAATCATCTCTCTATAACTAATGCTGCCATTAATTCACACTGTATGATCCCTACTAGAAAAGAGTACACACTTTTTTCTCTTTTTGCACTCGTAAGCCTGAAATGAGCCACATGTAAACTTGTTGCTAACCTATTGTACCTTACTTAAATTCAAATTTGTCCATGTGAGTGAGAAACAAGACCTTTCCTTTTAAGTAGTCGTGTAATCATGATTTGTCTTTTCTTTGGTTCATATGCTCTGTGACGAGGTGATGACCTAACCGACAACTTTACCATTTGATAATCGTGCACTCGCTATCTCTTTATGATTTATATTTATACTTGGGCAAGTGAGCGGTGTTACTTTTCCTTCTATCAGTCACGGACTCACTGCTCAAAAATTTATGTTCATTGAACCCCATGAGTGAGTGATATGACCTTTATTACTCAGTCACTTCTCAGTCGCACACTCACTGACCTCTACTTATCATGCTTTGCGCTTGAGTGAGTGAGAATTTTTTTCAAAACAATCATACTTTACTTTCTGGTCATGCAGTCACCATGGCTTTCTAATTTGTCTTTATACCTCTATGGGTGAGTGATGACTATCTTCATTTTTCTCTTTTACTAAGTCGCTCACTCAGGCTACAAGATATTCCAGTTCATAAGCATTAATGAGTGACCGATGACCCCTTTTGATTATAGTCGCATACTCGCTGCTGAAATTTCTTTATGGATGAATCCTTCATGACTGAGCGAGTGCCTTCATCACACCTTCACAATGTATTATTCACTCACTCACTGATCTCTCTTGACTGATATTTCTTTATGAGCGACTGAGTGACAACTTTCCATTTTTCTTCATCGCACACTCGTGAGCTTAAAATCTTAGCCAACACATTATCTGCGAGTGAGCGGTGGGTAACATACTTTTATTAATTGCACACCCACTGACATATTTTCATTTAACTTTATTCATGGGTGAGTTAGTGATAGAAAAACTGATCATTTAGTCATGCACTCACCCACTTTATTAACACTGCATATCTCTTGTGTGATTGAGTGACAAAGACCATCTGATGATCAAAACATACTGTATCGCGTACTCGCACTGGACAAAACATAACATTTAAGACTTGCACAAGTGAGTGACAAGAGCTTTCCTTTTACACCACTTTCTCAGTCACAGACCAAAAGTGAAAGACCTAAGACCACTGTGACTGTGCGATACATAAAGACTTAACTCATCACTGACTCACTGAACCTTTTGACATAGAACTTGATCCGCCACGAGTGAGTGACATACAAAAAAATTCCAACTCACTCAGTCACGGGCTGTTAACCTGGCTTCAAAATTACATCGTGACTATGTGATTAAGAAAAAATAATGACCAAGTCACTCACTTGCACACCTAACTTGGCTTAACAAGACATGACCACAACTGCATGATTAACACCCAAAATGACTTGTCGCTCACTCGCTCACTTAAATAGACACTTTAAAAGACCAGCACCGGTGTGCAAATAAAACCTAGAAAAAGGTAATTTGAAGACTTAACCATAAATTTTATTTTCAACATGAAAAGACATGGATTTCAAATCAAAAGATGCGGGAAAACATGTGAAAGCATGGAAAATTTAAAATTTTGATATGCAGTGCTAACAAGTGCCTTAGGGATTTCTCCTTCTCGGTGATTGGGTATCCTGTTACTACATGAATCACATCCTTTTTGATTGGTTTAGGTTCATCTAACCATATTTTACCATCATGCACATGGCTGAGCACAATGTGAATCCATTCTATTTTAAATTCTTTTAGGAGTAGTAAGGCATTGGTTAATGTTGTCACTTAGGTTTGCACCCTTGCTGAAAGCTTCTCTAACAGCAACCTAGTGAAACATGGAATCAACCTCCAAGCTGTGGGACTTGAACTACGAGGTTGAATCTCTGGAGAAGGATGGCTTCCTCTAGTATCAGGATGCACCTAGAACTATCTCTTGCAAGGAAAAGGGAGAAGGAGATGCAGAAACCAAATTACTTGAAAGGAAAGGGTGATACACCAAGATAGGGCCTACTTTCTTCTACCTTTAAACTGCACTACACATCCATATAACTCAACTAACACAACTTCTACCACATGATTCTAGCAAACATGTGAAGGTTAGAAACTAAAATTACTACAAGGGAAGAGAAAACTTCACAATATAGTAATCAAAGCAAAATAGACACAACACACAATGAACCAGAATCAACTTGATCAATAAGGGGTAAAACATCTACTCAGTTATTGATTGCAAAAGAGGATAAACATGAATTATACCAAATGAGGCACAAGGTAATTACAATAACAGAAAGCTATTATTGAATCAGAAGAGAAGTAGATGGATGAAAGAAATAGATACAGGAGAAAAATACTACAAATATCAAACTACCTTCCAACCCTGGGTTACAAAATCTCTTATCTCTGTCAGGAACTCAGAAAAGTTACAAGATAGCAAGAACAAAAGAAGAAGAACCCCCCATAATTGCAAATTTTCTGCCATATATAGGGCTATGACCATCTTGGGATCCTTTAGGATGCAACAAGCTTCGGATGGTCCTGGAAACCCTAAACCTAAAACATAGGAGAGAGGAAAAGAGAGAGAAGAGACGGTGGAGAATGACTGAGTCAAAAGACATTCACAGATATTTTCTTGACCTCCTTGATCTGGTAACTGGAAATCAGATTTGGTAGATGGTGGATAGTAGCATTTACGTTCACTCTGAATAGCCATGCACACCTTTTCACCTATACTCCTCTGCAATAACTTCCTTTCTTTTCCGTGAACAGTGCATAGCCAAGTGTTCTCCTTGTCACCGCCTAAGACTTCTTCCCCTTCCTCCTGGCACTTCTAGAAACTCAGTCATAACTCTGCTCTTTCCTCTGTGACTAGAACCTCCTCTGATCAAATTTTGAACACGAGAAAACAGGAATCATGGCAGCTGAGTGCTCACAGTGCCAAATCTACCGCCAGAATTTCAAATTCAAACCAGGCGACCACGCGACAACGGCTAGTATCTAAGTCATAGAACTCAGTCATTAATCATGGTTATATCTCACGACCTAGTGACACTGTGCTTTTCTTAACCCCTGGCCAACCTGAGTACTTCTGGTGACATCCTGACTGTGTAAAATCGAAGTCGCAAGGAGATTTTCTTAACTCATCATCTGTCTAGCGACCATGCTACTAACTGTTACTCTTTAACCGTCACGGCTTGTCACCTGATCGCCAGATGCTCATGCCTCCTTTTGAGATAACATGACAAGCCTTAGTCGCTGAGTCGGGAGATCCATAGTCTTTACCTTTAACTTGAAGCACGTGCCCATTTTCCTTTCTAGCAATAATCTGACTGCCCCAAGGCGCTGAGTCGGGAGAACTTTCTTTGTAGGGTACTTTGATCACCCGACCTCGCGTCCGCCGTTAGATCACTTATTCTTTGCATCGGACGGCTATCTTTTAATCGCCTTAGAATCTCATATGCCCTTAAAACATCAGGAGACTTCATGAATGAAGGAGAACATACCTTAGTCTTGTTATCGCGTGATCTTCCTTCTTCATCAAGCGATCAGGCGATAACCATCAGCCTTGTGACAGATGTCATCTTTTCCTTTGTCCATGTAACACTTTCTGAACAACTGAGTCATCCCACCTTATCTAGCGACAAATCGACTGAGTATTTCTACTAACATCAAACAGTTAGTCGCATGGTCGTGACTGTTATCTCTTAACCACCATTTAATCACGAGACCACGCGACTGAAGAAGGAGCCTAACTATTTGACTGAGCTGATCCAGCGATCACGTGACATGAAGTAGGTGCAAGGTCGGAAGACATTTCTTTGACTTGCTAAATCTTCACGCGATCACCTGACTGAAGGTGGGTCCCGTTCCCTTTAAAGTTTATAATATGGAAATCAAGCGACAACCCGACTAAAGAGAGATCGCCAAGTCATGATAAGCTAAAGGAATATTCCATTTTGTAAAGAGACTAAGCGACAAAGGAAAAATCAAAGTCGGGAGATGATTAAGCATATTCGATCCTGGTAAAGCGATCAAGCGACTTGACTTATGGCACATGTCTTAAGTGACTTAAAAAGGTAACGATGAAATAGAACGAGCCAAGGCTTAGGGTTTATTACATCGTTAACACTTGAGAACTTAGGGTTTTTTCAGGGTTCTAAGGGTTTACAGGGGTTAGACATGAAACCTGGAAAAAAGACAGAGGAAACAAGATAAGGCAGACCAGGACAATTTACACAGAAGGGGAAATTTGGGCAACAGTTAACCCTTTCAATTCAATGTGTTTGTACTCATCCTTTAGGTTTCCATCCTTGCATAGCTTCTGATAAGATTCTTCAAGTTCAACATCTCCAATCTCTGCAACTTCATAGTGAATGTATGCTCGGATGTCTTCGACTAGCAAAGCCATAGGTGGGATACTTGAAAATGCTCCCTTGTCATCGGGTTGAGAAACAACCTTAGGGAATAACTTGTAGTTAGGTTCTTCATAGGTTGAGTTCTTGATAAGAATAACTGTCTTATCATTTTCCATTTTGATCTTTGAGGTTTAGGAAGTGGTTGCCATTTTTTGTAAAATTAGGGCTTCTTTGTAAATAACTTGATAGCTCGATAGGTCTAGATACTCACTGGAGGTTCATGATGAGTGCTTGAAATCTGTTAGATTTTCTTTGGAGGTGCTGTGAATTGCTCTTCTCACTTTGTAATTTTATCTTAAACAGTGTGTGAATGAATGAGTTCATGTTTTCCCTTTTTATAGAAAAACATAACCTAATTGATGCATTAAATGCTTCACCCACCACTCAGTCAACAAAGCAGAGATACTCGGTTAACACACTAAAGACTTTAGCTCGGTGAGTATACAATGCTCGATACAAAGTGTCAACTTGATTGTCTTCCACATGTTTACCGACGTGCAGTTTATGCTTGGTTTATATTAACCAACCAGACTAGATTCACAAAACATAACATGCAATACCATAGTGCATCTTCATATAGGCTAATTTTTCATATTCTTAATGAATATAGGAACTAATGTAAAATACAACTTTGTAGAGTGCAATTCCATACTTATTTGTATTGCTTAGGTAGGGGTGGTGGAAACACCTAATCCCTTGGATGAGGCATCACCAACTATAGTGCTTGGTCCAACATTATCTTTGTTTGAAGCTCTCCTCCACATTTGATATCTCATTCTCTTGATGTCTTCAATAGTATTTCCATTTGCAAAAGTGCTTGTCTCTGCAATCCTTGCTTAAGTGATCAACCTTATGATAGTGTAAGCATGCCATTCCAGGGTTAGTCTAGTTTCTAGATCTTCTTATCCATTTTCTCATACAGTTAGCAACTATATGTCCATATCTACCACATGCTGTGCAATTTACCCAAATTTTGTAATCCCAAACATATGTATTACCGACTCTTCTTGGTTGATATGTATTTTCTTGTTCTTTGGGTTTCCAGACTTTCTTTATCCTTTTTTTGCATTCATGAAATGTGTGGCCATGCATGTTGCAAGTAGAACAATGTTTTTCCATGTAAGATTTCTTCTTTGGTTTGTTTAACTTAGATCTACATTCATGTGCTTTGTGTCCATGCTTGTTATAGTTATAACAATTACCTATGAATGTAGAAGTAGTTTTAGCAATACCTTTTGCCTTGCTCTTGCAAACATTTGATGTGTGGCCTAGTTTTCCATAGTGGTTACATGAACGCTTCTTTGGTCTTGGAGTTGTGTACACATTCCTTTGATCAGCTCGGTTTGATGATTCTCCATGCTTGGTATACCCTAAAATGGTATTTTTGTTGAGTCTTCTTTGTCCATTCAAAAATTCATCCATTCTTTTTTTACTATCTTCAGCTTTCTTGATCATATCATTATGCTATTGTTGAATCTTTGCTTCATGCTTCAATTTCTCATTTTATTCTTTTAGTTCTTCAATAACTTCCAATTTTCCATTAATTTCTATGTTCACTCGGTTGGCCTCATGACTCATAAGAACTATTTGATTGGTGATCTCAATGTGATGTTCAGTCAGTCTCTGTATCTCAGATTCTTTCTCTTGTAATTTTTTAGTAATCTTTCTCCTGTCATCAATAGCTAAAGTTCTTTCTTGTTCAGCTTGTCTTTCATTATTCATAACATCAATCATTCTTACCATCTATGGCTCTTGACCGATCTGTAGTACTTTTACTTGTTCAGCCATATGTTGATTGATTTCATTTAGATTTGTAATGCTTCCTTCATATGTGTCAAATGTATTACCATATCCAGATCCAAATAAATCAAATAGGTTAGGTATCTCTTCTTCATGATAGTCAGTTTCATTGTAGTGAGATGCCATGGCTTTTCTTTCAGACAATAACTCTTTCATTTTGATTCTTTCCTGTTTACATTACTCAAAGAAAATCTGTATTTGCAACTTCTAATTCTCAATATTTTTTATCAAGATTATACATTTCCATTGTATGATCTTTTCTCTCAAGTGATTAAACTTTTCCAAAATAAGAGATCTAGCTATGATACCAATTGTTGGAATAATGGAGGGATGTGTACTGAGAGGAGAGGGGTGAATCAATACCCTTAAAATTTTTTATCAATTAACCTTAGTGTTGGCAAGTTGACTACCATAGGATGCATGACTCATTTTATATTGTCATCATGGCAACAAAGTCATGTTTAGTTTCTGTCATGAAAGACAAAATGACTAAGTAAGAAAAATAGGGCAGACAGAGATACTTAGCAATCAACACATCACCGCACATGCAAGAGATCGATTCAGCTTATGCACATTCAAATATGAGTTTTATGACATGTGTACATGCTACATCCAAACACGCATAGTAGAGAACTACAATACGACAAAGTTACAAGAAGATCAATAGACCAGCAGTCCAGGAGACAGAGCATGGAAGCTGACTAAGTGATTTGATCATCGTGTGTTATTTTGTGATGTAATGGCTAAGAGCCTTTTGTTATATGTTTGTAATGATGTAATTAACATTGTAGTAAACATGCTTGAAGCTGACTAGTTCAGAAGCATTGTATATTTTGTTTTAGGGCCGACTAGTGTTTTGTTTTGGGTCGTGCCTATTCGGATTTGCATATATAAGTATGTAATGTAAAGATATGAAAGAAGTGTCGATTATTATTCAAGAGGAAGATATAGAGGGATAGTATTATGAATTCAGTATATGATATATCTCTTTAAGAGAGTAAGAGAATTCACACATACATAGAACTAATCAGACAACAGTGTCATCACAATAGTTCATTTTGATATAGTGCATATCATCTTTCAGAAGGTTGTTGCCTTCATCTTATTGGGTAGTGAGCCTAGGAAATGAGCCATATACCTTTAACAAGGTTTTGTAAAAGACTCCTAACAGGGTCCTGTTATGCCCTGCATCCCCATCCCTACATTTTGTGTGCAAAATGTTGGGTCCCCCTTTTTATTTTTTCTTGCGGCCTTGCCTTGTCTTTCTTCCCCTTTTTGTCTTCTTTCTCCGGGGTTTTCTTCCCCGGTGTTGTGTCTTGTTTGTTTTCTTTCCATCTCTGGGACTCTAGTCCTGGAGGTTTCCTTTTGTTGGAAGCCAGATTCTGGACTCTGGGATTATTCGTCATGATGTTCTTAAGGGATATTATCATGATGAATCCTCAGGCCCGGAGTCCGGAGGCGTGCTTGTCCAAAGATCGCCGGAAGGAGGAGGATTACCTTTTTACCGTGGGTATAAATAGAAGTCATCTTTCACTTTCACATCTACCATGATTAAAACTTTTGAGCACTTAGAGCGAATTAGAAAGTGATTAACAGAGCATTTGCAGAAAGTTTATGGTAATCAACACTTAACAATTTTTAGTCATTCTCAGGCGAGTGCAAGTGCTTTGTGGTGGTGCTTCTGACCAATTGAAAACTTGAGCTGTTGCAGAACTCACATGGTAAATCCTTCCTTTCCTCTGCCTTCTGTTTTCTTAGGTTGGTGTTTCTACTTTTCTGCCTCTGTCTTTCTTCCGCTCTCTGGTTTCCTTCTATTTTTCTTTGTTTCATTTTATTTCCGTTTGTTTTGTTTCCTGGTTTCGGCTGGTTCATTCTGTCTTGGGTTTTGCCGCCCATTGGTGGGTTGGCTCTGCCAGAGGGTTGTCCACCCTCTGTGTAGGGGTTGTTTCTGTGAATAGTGTATATAGTGTAAATAGCTATGTATATGTCTCTGCCTCGTCTAGTTTTCCCGTGGGCGTCGTCCCGCGTTGTATTCATGTATGTATGTATATAGTTGTAATATAGTCTCTGTGTCTCCTCATTTCTTTGTATATATCCCTCAACTTCATGTATATCCTTCTAGGTGGCTTGACAAGCTGGTTGAGTCACCTCTATTTCTAGTTTTCTTCCTCCGAACTTGCTTCAGGGCAGAAAACCACCTATTTGAAACTCGGCTCTCGTCCAGTTTCAAACAGGCAGTTTTCTCTCTCCTCGATGAAGTCTGTCAGGACCTCATTTATGTCCCATGCATGGAATCAATCCCAGCCAAGTGGCTTTCCATTTTCACGTGTTCAGACAGTTGGCTCCATCGTCATTGCCATAACTTGCATTTAACACCTACGCACGTGGCGCCCACGTGGGCTGATTGACTTGCCTTTTTACACGTCCTCACTAACTAGTATTTCTCTAGGCCTTGGGTCTCTTACCACCATCCATCGTATGTCAACACCATGGTGGTAAAATCCCCTAGACCCGAATGTTTAATAAAATCTTAAGTTTACTGTGTTTTTCTTTTCGGGTATCTTTGCATAATACTAACTTTTCAGGAAGGAAAACACCATGGTGGTAAAATTCCCCGAACCCCAGAATGATTACTTTGATAAACATGTTCTGACGGTCGCTTTGTCTCACAGGTTCCTGGAGTCATCTTCCAATCATGTCTGAAGTGTCCACATCATCTCCTCCCAGAAGTCTGGAATTACCAACCGCAACAGAAACCAGGGCATCAACAAAGTCAAAGATGGAGAAAGCCCTGGGAAAGCTTCCCCTCACCATGAAGTTTGTGTAAGATAATGTCAATGTGGGCTCAAAGATTGAGTCCAAGGTAAAACTGATGAGTGATACCAATGTCAGAAATTAGGTAGAAATGCAGGCCCTGGTGAAGGTAATGCACATCCAGCGACAGGCTGGAGACCAGCTCACAATTAACGTCAGGGGTTCTGGATTCCTCTGGGCAGCTTGCTTCCCATGCTCCGTGCATTCTCCAGAGCTTATCTTAACACTGCCTGCCAACTACAACTCTTTTGTCTGGGCCATTATGCTCGCAACTGTAGAACCCATAGGATACCCCACTCCACTAGTGTCCCTCGACCCAGTCACATTCCAGGCAGGCCTGGGTATCCCACAATTTGATAGAGCCACAGTGGTTACAAGGACTGACGCCTTGAAACAATTTATACAACTGGAGGATGCCACCCGGGTATACATGAATACCCATTGGCTCAAGGTCCTGAAGAGGGACCCAAAGAGAATGAAGATAGAAATCCCTCGCTCTGAATTCAAGGAGAGCATCCAGATGGGGATAATAGCATTAACCCAGGTATTTGGGCAACCCTCTACCCAGGAGTTTGCCAAATGGATGTACTATTTCCTCCTCGACATCTCCACCAAGGGAGAATTCTTCAACTGGGCGACAATAATCTCAAACCATGTCGACTCCCAGTTCCAGCAATTGAACAAGAAGAAGTTCTACATGTCTTCCTATGTTTTATGGGCCCTAGCCTAGTAGAGGCCCCACTCCAATGGCCTACTTAAAGATGGCGTGCTCAGGATTGGCCTGGGAAAAAAAGCACCATGGGACCATTTCCCACAGATTCAATGGGAGGCCAACTTCCCCAGTTTCTGCTGGGTAAATGATTTGTTTGTTTACTACCACCTGCTCACACCCACCCAGGACGTTGGATACCGCCTATCTACTGAGGTGATGAAGTTAGTCAGTAGTTATAGACACTACTATATTCAATTCTAGTAGTATACATACATTAGGGTCACCGGCTTCTCCGTGAAACCCTACTTGTTGCCCAAGCATTGTGGGGACAAGATCATGCTACTGAAATATTTCCAGCAAATGATTGAGTTGCATGCCTTGTTTGCACTCAAGAAGGTCCCCAACGTCCAGTTCCAAATTACCTGTGGGAACTACACATGCAGTTTAGACGCCGTGAAGGAGGCAGACAATGAGCTGAAGAGTTATAACTTGCAATAATTTTATCTGGCGTGGAGAAATTTTGATCCGCATGGAAAAATTGCAACAGCACTGCCCCGGGCTTCAGAGCCCCATCATATGCACATGGAAGACTTCTGGGCTGATTGCCAGGATGATGTGGATGTCCGGAGCAGGCACTATGTTAGAATGATAGCCAGAATGATGTAGGAACTAAAGCTCTAGAATTTCCCAGCGGGCTTCTCAGACATCGCCCCCACCATAGATCCCCAGTACAAAGTAAAGGGGATCGATAAGAAGGCCCTTCCGCCAGTAGACTAGGCCACCTAGGAGGGGCCCACGATTGAGGACTTCACTCGGGAGGTGGTCGAGTGAAGTCACGCCTATTTCAAAAAGGTGTGCCCCGGGAGTATTCGTCAAGCTCCTCGACCGACGCCAAAATTATTACCACAGCCGGGACCCAAATTGACCCCGGGGGCCGGGACTTCTTTGCAAGGCGCAAATAAGGGAAAATGGATAGACACAACGCCTCCCACGCAAGAAGTCCCTATATAGGAACAGATCAAGCAATCTCTGGTAGCCTCCCAGTAGATGAGGGAGCAGCTGATAATGAGGCTTGCCACTCCCCCACTCATGGCTGGACCAATTCATCCTCCTTCCTCCCCATCGCTGGCAACCCTAATGGTGAAGGCAATGGGGGTGGATCCCATGGAAGCAGCAACAATAGCCGATGTGGGGCCATCTTTGATTACCCGGAGGAAGAGGAAGCACATCAGGTAGGTCAAAGCAAAGCTGGTACCAGTGCCAGAGACATCCCTCCTCTGAGAAATAGAGATCCTTTCTTCCAGTTCCCCAGAACCGGAGAAAGAAGCAGAGCCTGCAGAAGTCCCAGTCGGTCCCCCTCTGCAAGAAGAATTTGATGATGTATTTGCAACCGATGAGTTTAGGAATTTGCAAGGGGACAATACACAAGTGGAGACAGAAGTCCTAGATGTAGAACAAGAGGCTGTAGACCAAGAAGACTTGGAACAGGAACCTACACAGGAACAAGAGCAGCAGGTGGAAGAGGAGCCAGAGCCGGAGACTATCTCCGGGGCTCAAGAAATACAAGGTCCGAGAGTGGACCAACTAAAGCTAGGTGAAAAAATGACATCTGCTAGGGGAACCAGACCTTTGGGGATAACCATAACCCCAGCCCCATGTTCCAAGGGCCTCTCCCGGGAGAAACCTTCAGGCAGGTTATCACAGTGGCCCAAACTCTGAATCTCGGCCTGATACCTCCCCTACTACTGACAGAAGAAGAGGCCCCAGCAGAAGAATAGGAACAACAAGAAGAGCAGCTTGATTAAGAAATCCCTGAGGAAGCCTACCAGGGTCTAGACCCAGCGATTGATATACAGGACCAGGCTAAGGAGATGGAGGTTGAAAAGAATGTTGTTGCAGAAGAAGTTGAGGCTGGGGGAGGAATGGATGAGATCCACATTGAAAAGGAGCAACAGCCACAAGACACCAAGAGAGAATCAGGAGAAAAAATTCTAGCAGAAAGGACACCTCTCCCACCTCAGTGGCTGGTAGAAAGTAGAAAGAGAAAAGCTCAGTCCACTCCGGTGATTCCTCTCTCCCTGGCCGAAATGATGGCCCAAGTTTAGGCCCCGCCGAAGGCGAAGAAAGCCCAGACAGTTCATGCTCTGTGAACTGGGCTGGGTGGGGAAATAGTTGCCGTTGTGGCAACACCTCCCCCAGACACCGATGAAGCAACTGTAGATCCCATAGATTACAATGTTGCAGAGGTATCCCTAGGCAAAAGGGGAAAGCAAGGCGAGGTAGACTTTCTTAAGGAGGCAGCAAGGGCAGTAGAAGCCCAATATGAAAAAGAGGCCCAGAGGCTCAAGGCTGAGAAGGAAAAAAATGCAAACCTCATGGGATTGCTTACTGAGCTGGCCCAACCCATTAACGCTGCCCCTCCAGAGACCTCCACATCAGAAGAATTACCGCAGAGTGACATAGACTCCCTGTGAGTAATGAAAAAGAAGGCCCAAGCAACAGACAAATGGGTCACCCTACAAATAGGAAACATCTGGCATTTCCTGGCGTCCACTCTCCCAGACTTATACATGGCCCGAAAAGTTATTCATCAAGCAGAAACACTCATTGAGCAGTGGGAGAGTGACGCTGAAAATTACCAAGCATGGAAGGTGGAGCTCGAAGAACTCCTCGCCTTGGGAGGAGATATAATTTCTGAATCTAGAATTTTGGGTGAGGGATCATTTGATTTTGTAAGAACTCAGCACTCCAGACTTGACCTCACATTGGAGGTAACCAAGCAATTGGTAGAGTCCTTGCAAGAGAAGGTAAACACTGTAAAATATTCTTCTAATTTATATAAGTCTTTTGTAATAAAGGCTTCCGGGGCTGATCCCCTTAGTACAGATACATATACCCCCAAAGATTCAGTTTTGGGGAGTTTTGATGAAATAATGAAATCCTGGTATCAATACCCAGAGGGGATAGATGGGGCCCAGATGGAGAAACTAACCAGCATGATACTTAAGGGTCATGACACCGCGAGGATGGCGGATGAATTCAAAGAAAATGTTTTGGACCTGGGGGAACAAGTTGAAGTGGCCAGGCACAGAAGGGCCAGCCTAAAAGAGATAGATGAAGATGGCATTTCCTGCCTCCTCCAGGCTTTCAACAACAATAAGCAGCCTTGAGATTTCTCCGGGGGCCAGGAGAATTTAAGTATTGGGTATTATTTATTCTTTTTGGGATGAAATTCCTCGGATCCTGGAGTCCCGGATCCAAAAATTTTGTAAAGTGATTCATGTCCCAGTCCCCGAGGCCGACCGATCACTTTCAGAAGCGGTTAATAAAGATTGCCAGAAGGTGGTTGCCCACATTAATGAGGCATCGAATCGGCGGTTTATTTTTGACAGGGTGGTCTTCTTGAGGTGGTGCTTAGAGGTACACCTGGCACATTGGAGATAGGGTGCCACATTTTCCATTTATGAGGCATGTAGCCTCGGTCCCCGGGGGACCTACTTTCTTCTTCTTCCCTTTTTTTAGCTCTCTTCTCGAGGCTGATTCCTTCGCTATATATTCTTGTCTTATTCTTCTGACATGGAAAACCTATTCTGTCTCCAGGTCTTTTGTAGGGTGGATCAGGTAGTACCGGCCCCTGGATATTGTATTTTATTCGAACATGATGTAAATAGGGTTAGGGTTAGAAGAGAGTTGTATAAATAGGCAGATCAGCCCATTTCCAAGGGTCAGAAAAATTGATGATTTTGTTGTCCATAGTAATAGAAAAGTGATTCTTCATTTTAGTGGCAGAGCTCAATGCTCCATTGTTCTGTTCTCAGTAGTTAGATGCTCCCCTAGAGCCACCATTGTATCACGCACCAGTGCTTGCTAGAAAGATATTAATAAGGAAGGAAGAATTCTCGACAATGATGTTGTCAGCATTCTTGCTTCTAAGTTAATTGTATTTCATGTTTTAATGTTCCATATGTCTTCTACTCTGATATGTTAAAGTAGCTTAACGACCACTTTATTTTTGCTACTGATAAAATGCTAGCTGATGGTTATGTATTTCTTCAGTATTTAGTGTAGTCTATCAGAGTATTATCGATGTTCCAAACATTTCAGCATGATTATAGTTAGATGAAATACTTCTACCCCTGCAGGATCTTTTTCGCTTTATTTTCTAAGTGTGGAATGTTAGGGGAAACCTCACTTTATTGAATCTCCAGAGATGATGAGTTGAAGAAACTAGCTATCCCCCTCAAAAATAGTCACCTCTCCCAACTGAGCCCCGCACTGTCGTGACCCGACACCGAGGTGCTTGAAGGCCCGGAGGATTTATTTCCCCCAGACAACCTTTGCAGGCGGAGTTGGCCGATTTACCCAGAACCCAGTGACAACTTATGACTGTTGGTGGACCCGGTTAGCAAAGCCCCGTCAACAAAAATTGGCGCTAGAAGGAGGGCATGAACTCGTCCCCCTCCCAAGATTCTGATTTTACACCTTCTGAGGGTTCCCTGAGTTGTAGTTGTAAGACGAAAGTCTTCAGTGGGATTGGATCTTTCTCCCTAATAAAATTTGAAAGAGTCCTTAGGTCTGCCCCGAATCCTGGAAAATTTGTCAAACTCGAGCCTCCTGCTCGAAAGAAACGGACCTCAAAAATCCTACCAGCCACTATTGCCTAGGGATCTACCATACCTCTGAATACTCAAACTCCCTAGACAATCTTGGGAACCAGTACCCAAGCTACCCAACATATAGTTCCCCCAATGGTTGCATATTTCAGAAACACCAGGTCCCCAATGGGCACTTTTCTGGGTGCAACCAATGATTTACCCTCTCACCCAGAGAAGATCTACCCGCGATATGAGCACCTAGGCTCGTGGACTACAGAAGAACACTTACAGGAATACAAAGATGCCATGAACTGACACCGGATCCAACATGAAGATGTTGTGACCCGTATGTTCCCCTTGTCCCTAGGAAAAAGCGAGTTGAACTGGTACCTTAACTTGCCTGCCAACTCTATCAACACTTGGCAGGATATGGAGGATGCCTTCCTAGCTTCCTTTCGCGTGCATGTAGACCCAGCCTGGTCCCATAGCCAGTTTATCTCCATCAAAAAGGAACCTAATGAACCTCTTGCAGCATTCAACCATAGGTTCCAGCGCGCCCTGAAGCGGTGCACGGGCCCTTTTATCCCATCTCCAGACGTAACCATACAGACCTACCTCAATGTGATGGACCCTTTCGTTGCCACTCTCCTTTGGAGAAAAACCACTGCGGGCGATCGGGACACCTTGGCAAAAGTCTACAACCTAGCTCTAGAGTTGTCCCGTGGTCTCAACAAATCCACAGGCGGGATTGGGCAGAACATGCCTTTCAACATGATCTCCGGTGGAACTGCGCATGCCCGGGGCTACAACTCCAATCTGGAAATAGGCGCCCCTTCGATAGCAATGAATTCCTCACCACCCTGGATAGACCAACAGGCACAGTATGTTTACCCAACCCAGACCCAGATTACACCAGGTCTGGAAGTCTTCCCTTGGAATCAGCCGCAGTAAGCACAACAACAAACTCAGACACAAACATCCGGAGTTCCCTTTTTCTAGTCGTCCGCGACTAGAGGATTGCTGCCCTCGACTCCGGCTAATCCTGCTGCCTTCCCAGGAAACCAACAACAACCACAACCATCGCATTATGATGCTAACACTCAGTTGACCGTCGAGGTCAAATCCCTTTGACGAATGATGTCCACCTTGACTATGGACATGGGCCAACTGAAGGCGGGGTCCTATGCACCTCAGAATTCAAATTCCCAGAGGGGAAATATTTTCTCCAGCCAACAAAACAACAATGCCAAAGAAAGAAACTTCAACAATGGGTCTCGGCCTAGTCAACAACAATGGAATAATAACACGAACACCGGAGGCCTACCTCCAAACCATAACACCAACCAAAATGGTGCTGGACCATCACATTTCATGCCAGTCACAGACTTCCAGCCCATGACTAACTGGTGTAAATTGCATGATACTAGTTCACACAATGAGGTAAATTGTGCCACTTTAGAGAAAGTCGTCATGATTTCCCAGCTGGACAGGCAGCAATCACATGATACCACTCCTCCAGAGCCCTTGTTCAAGAGCCAACCCATAGTGCCTTCACGTGCGATACCATCTTCTTCAAAACTTCCGGGGAAGATGAAGAAGAATCCGAACTACAGGGATTCTTTGATGAATCCATCCCACCCTTCGAGGCCAACGCCTTTACTAACCCACGGACTCCATACAACACTCGGAGTCAGGTTGGTAAAGGACCAGCTTACACGCCCACACCTCCTATCAAAGATACTCCTCCTCCCTAGAATAACACGACTGATTGACCCATCCCTCCAAAAGGTCCTAGCCCTAACCAAGCGAAATACCTCGCCGAGGAAAATCACCAGTTCCCGGGAGGAAGATTCAATATCATGAAGGCGTTAGAGAAGACCACCACCTCCATGACCTTGATGGAGGTTTTGCTAAATTGTCCCGAGCAGAAGAAGTCCCTTCTGAAGCTCTTAGGAAACCTAGAAGCCATTAGCCGCCCACCCAAAACTGTCTCATTCAAAGATGCTAATGCAGCTGTCTTCTGTGGAAACAATGAGGACCCTCCCTTTGTACTAGGCCTGAATATACATGACAAGAATATACATAATTGCCTAGTGGATTCTGAAGCTTCAGGTAACATCATGCCCTTGTCCATTTGTCAGAAGCTCAAATTCCACCCCACCCCATCTAATGGTGCAGTAATCCAGTTGGATAAAACTACTGTAAAATGGTGGGGGAATTGAAGAACATCTGGATACATCTTATCTAGGACCCCAGGATAGCGAGCATCATTGACATCCAAGTGGTGGACATCCCAGAGACTTACGGGATGTTACTAAGTCAGAATTGGTCTAAGTCCTTGAATGGATACTTTTTGATCGACTTCACCCACTTGTGGCTTCCATGGGAAGGAGAATCAAACAAGATCCGGGTCAAAAGTGAACCCCGGATGAAACAGGCCCTTACCGAAGTTGGGAGGGTCAACAAGGTCTTTTTCTCTGAGACTTCTCTGGGGGTGTATAAACCGTTTGAAATTTTAACATTTGATTTTGTCCCTAGAGAAGATCCCGCCGTACTTCAGAGAGCCCAAGACTTAGACAAAAAGATGAGAGTTGAAGTCAGCTCTCAAGGTGCCACAGCAACCCTTGTCACACTCCTGTCTGGCACTTGGTGCCGAGTACACTACCAGAAACATTTAGAACTTGAGTGTGGACCATGTCTTTCGATCGCTAACCGGCACCTTGATACCTTCCAGAATGAGCAACAAGTAATTGATTCGCCGGGACCCAGTGTCCCTATGGGATGCATGCCTTTGGCGCCATCCCCCCAAGAATCCTGAACCCAAACACCTCCGAGGGTAAAATCCACTTTCACTCCCATAGTCTGGGAGATTTACCCCCAAGTCCCCCAGCAATAATCCAAAGAAGACTACCCAGCCCCAGCCCCATATTACAAACAATGACTTATGGACCCTTAAGTTTGATGGGTCCCGATCCAAACAAGGCTGTAGGGCTGGGGTAGAATTAATCAACCCGTGAGGGAAGTCCTTCCTCGCGTCCTACAGGCTACAGTTTAACTATACAAACAATGTCATAGAGTACGAGGCTTTGGTCCTTGGACTCTTATTCACACTAAGGAAAGGTATCACTTGCCTCCAGGCTCTGGGTGATTCAGAGTTGGTTGTTAAACAAATTTGGAGTCAATATACATGTCATGATAAAAGGCTGGCCGCTTACCGCAACTGGGCTTGGAGCCTTATCAAATATTTTGATGCCTTTGGCATTGACCTCATTCCCCGGTGATGGAACTATGTCCCGGATGCCCTTGCCATTTCTGCCAGCACACTTGAGCCGATGGCCGACTCGCGACTCTGGAGATTTTCAGTTGAGATGGTCCCCACCCCATCCATTCAAGATAATTTCACCCACTTTCAGGTTTTTGAGGATGATCAGCATATCTTGGCCTTCATGGTGAATGTTGGTGTCTTTGAAGATCAGATAGTGGAGGAACGAGACCATGATGATACTGGGCAGGGTGATGAAGACGATGGGATCATGGACTTGCTCACTAACACCATCCCAAAGGGGATGGTTGCATTAGAACAAATCTTTGACTCAGACCCATGGGCCCATGAGAAGGGGCCATCCTCCCCTGAGGGAGGAAAGTTTGAAAAGGTTAACATCGGCCAGCCCATTGAAGAAAAGATTATTCATATTGGTACCTCATGTTCCCCTAAGGAAAAGGAAAATATTCTCGCAGTCCTCTGAGAATACATTGATGTGATTGCTTGGGGTTATGAAGACTTGAAAATGTATGATACATCCATCATGACCCATACCATACCCCTAAAGCCTTATGCTAAGCCCTTCTGGCAAAAACAAAGACCAGTCAACCCCCTGATAGAGCCCCTAATTCATCAAGAGGTAGAAAAACTGCTGTCAGCCTGGATAATTTTCCTAATTTGGCACACTACATGGGTTGCCAACTTGGTTCTTGTCAGGAAAAAGAACGGCGAGATCCGCCTTTGCGTGGATTTCTGAAATTTGAATAAGGCATCTAAAAAAGATAATCACCCTCTCCCTTCGTTGGATGAGGTGTTGCAGATAGTAAATAGATCTCAGATGATGTCCTTCTTGGATGGATATTCAGGGTACAACTAGGTCATGGTCAAGTACGAAGATAGAGAGAAAATAACGTTTACCACTAAGTGGGGAACATTTGCGTACAGGAGAATGCCCTTTGGTCTAATCAATGCAGGGGCTAAATTTCAAAAGGCCATGGACATTGCATTTGAGGGCCTCGTAAATCGGTGCATAATCATCTACATGGATGATTTGACCATCTTTTCCTGGGACAGGCATGATCATCCCACCCACCTTGCTCAGATCTGCAAGAAATGTCACCGATATGGAATATCCCTTAACCCCAAGTGCATATTTGGGGTCACTGAGGGGAATTTGCTTGGGCATATTGTCTCTGAGAAGGGTATATCCATAGACCCTGATAGAGTCAAAGCGTTGCTGAATCTACAGATGCCTGGTAGCAAGAAAGAGATGCGATCCTTTTTTGGAAAGATCAACTTCGTATGATGGTTCATCATGGGATTCACAGAAATAGTCAAACCACTCAATGAGATGATGAAAAAGGATACCAAGATTGAGTAGAGAACTGAAGCAAAATGGGCATTCGCCCAGATCAAATAGACCATAACGGAGGCACCTGTCCTGGCTAGTCCAGACTACTCCCTGCCATTTTACATTTATTCGTTTGCTTCGCCGCATTTTGCTGCGGCAGTGTTGACCCAAAAGGTTGAAGGGGAGGAATGACCAATAGCTTTCATGAGTTCCCCCTTCAAGAATGCTGAGGTCCAGTATTCACCACTAGAAAAATAGGCCTTCATTCTGGTTCGCGCCGTGAAGAAATTCTGGCATTACATTCTCTGGAGAAAAGTACATGCTATCATCTCAGACCAGGCTGTCAAGTCTTTGCTAATGTAGAGCGAATTGGGTGAGAGACGGGGGAAAGGGAAGGCCATCCTCCAGGAATATGACTTAGAAATGGAGCCCATGAAAATAGTCTGGGGCCAGGGACTAAGTCGGGTGATGGCAGAAGGGACTCCCCACGTAGAATGCCAAACTTACACAGTGGAGTCCATCACCCAAGGTCCTTGGTATACTGATTTGGTATACTTGTTACTAAACAACAAATGTCCAGAGGGGTTACCTCCCCACAAATTCCGCACTCTACAGATGAAAAGCGCACACTTCATGATCAAAAACTCTGTGCTTTATCATAGAAATTATGAGGGGGTGTACCTCCGATGCATCGAAAAAAACCAAGCTGTAAGAATGATCGACGAATTCCACAGACAGTTTGGAACAAGGCATGGCTCAGCCGAAGCCACTGCCCATCAGATCCTTTGGGCTGGGTACTATTGGCCCTGTATCTTCAAGGACATTTACGCTCATGTAAGGAAATGCCATACTTTCCAAACCACAGCGCATCATGAGCGTAACCTAGCTATGCCTTTGCAACCAGTCTACGAGGCTAGACCCTTCGCCCAATGGGCGTTTGACTTCATTAGGGAGATCAACCTAAACTCGTCTGCCAACCACCAATACATCCTTACTGCTGCTGATTATTGCACTTGGTGGTCTAAAGCTATACCTTGCAAAAACAACATGGCAGACATAGTTATCAAGTTCTTGGAAGAAAGCATCGTCACAAGATTCAGAATGCCCTTTTCTCTGGTATGTGACAATGGTCCGACATTTTCTTCAACACAGCTACTGGAATGGACCTACAATCAGAAGATCACTTTGAAATTCTCCAGCAATTATCATCCCCGGGGAAATGGCATTGCCGAATCAACAAACAAAAATTTACTTGAAGTGATCAAACACCTGTTAGAGTAGAATCCCCGGGATTGGCACCAAAAGTTGAAATTCGCCCTCTAGACGGATCGCATTCGCGTCAAGGCCACCCTGGGAACATCCCCATTCCATTTGGTTTATGGTTAGAACCCTATATTCCCAGTCAATTTACAGATCCCAGTATTACAGTTTATGTAGGAATTTAGCAGCAAGGACAACATCGTGGAGGTTCGGCTCTTAAATCTGATGCAAATGGAAGAACAACAAGACGCAGCCCTTGAACATTTCACACGACATCAAGCAGTGGTAAAAAGATGGTTTGACAGAAGAGCCCAATATAAGGCTTTTCAGATCTCGGATCTGGTCCTGTTGTGGGACAAGGCCCGGGAGAAGAAAGGAAAGCATACCAAGTTACAGCGGCTCTGGCTCGGACCATACTTGATCTCAGAAATCTACAGAGAAAATACTTACCACCTTAACACCTTGATTGGAGAACCTGTCACATTGCTCGTTAATGGACAATTTCTTAAACACTACTTCGAATAGGGTAAGTTTGTCCAAAAGTTGTATTATATGTAAAGTCTCCCGCTTGTAAATATTTCCTTCGGGTGCCTCATGCGAGGTACCCTGCCTTGTAAATAGCCTTGTCGACTATCTTCCGGGATAGTCCCTTTTGTCATTTTTGTTTTCCTTTTTGGTTTTCTTTCAGCCCTGGTGTTTTTTTCCATCTTGCAGGAATTGGAATGCTTCGTATAACTTTGGCTTCTGGTACAGTGTCTATGGCATGGTGAACTTTAGAATCTGTCTTTAGCACGACGGAGCCGGCCTGGTCTCCGGGGTCATTTTTCAGGTTATAGCACATTTTGAGGAATCTCCATTGGGTGTTCTCTCTGGGAATCTTGCAATCAGTGAACTAAATAATAATATAAGGAACAAGTAATCGGACGCACCAAGGGTAGATTAGCTGTACTGATTGATTGACCCAGGTTTGAAATTTTAAAGAGATTCTTTTCGGGTCTGTAGTTTTGTCCCCTCTTCAAACATCTAAGCATAGGTGGATAGGTGAAAAAAGTACCGCCATTAAATTCAACTAAGCTTAAGCTTAATGGTGAAAGAAGTACCACCTTCCCCCACCCAGAAACAAAAAAAATAGAAAGAGAAAAAGGTGGGATAGAACTCTAGTCTCCGGGGGAAATGAGCAAATTGATGACTGGTTCGATGTAATTAGTGCCTCTTCTCTATTCCTCCCAGAGGTCATCGGCTTGATTTCTTCCCAAAGCACACATGACACCACTGATGGACTACGGACTGACTCCTGCATGGTTGGATTCTCTCAGACCTATTTCTCTTTGCCTGTCAGATGCTTCAAGGAGCAGCTTGTTCCAGTTTTGCTAACCAGAGATTCTATAGTTCTCAAATGCGATAGGGAATTTGTCCCAGGTAGTCGCCATTTGTTATGCCCTGCATCCCCATCCCTACATTTTGTATGCAAAATGTTGGGTCCCCCTTTTTTATTTTTGCTTGCGGCCTTGCCTTGTCTTTCTTCCCCTTTTTGTCTTCTTTCTCTGGGGTTTTCTTCCCCGGTGTTGTGTCTTGTTTGTTTGCTTTCCATCTCTAGGACTCCGGTCCTAGAGGTTGCCTTTTGTTGGAAGCCAGATTCCAGACTCTGGGATTATTCATCATGATGTTCTTAAGGGATATTAATTTAGGAATCCTTGGGCCCGGAGTCCGGAGGCGTGCTTGTCCAGAGATCGCCGGAAGGAGGAGGATTACCTTTTTACCGCGGGTATAAATAGAAGTCATCTATCACTTTCACATTTACCACAATTAAAACCTTTGAGCAATTAGAGCAAATTAGAAAGCGATTAACAGAGCATTTGCAGAAAGTTTATGGTAATCAACGCTTAACGATTTTCAGTCATTCTCAGGTGAGTGCAAGTGCTTCATGGTGGTGCTTCTGACCAATGGACAACTAAAGCTGTTGTAGAAATCGCATGGTAAATCCTTCCTTTCCTCCACCTTCTGCATTCTCAGGTTGGTGTTTCCACTTTTCTGCCTCTGTCTTTCTTCCGCTCTCTGGTTTCCTTCCATTTTGCTTTGTTTCATTTTGTTTCCGTTTGTTTTGTTTCCTAGTTTCGGCTGGTTCATTCTGTCTTGGGTTTTGCCGCCCATTGGTGGGTCGGCTCTGCTAGAGGGTTGTCCACCCTCTATGCAGGGGTTATTTCTATAAATAGTGTATATAGTGTAAATAGTTGTGTATATGTCTCTGCCTCATCTGGTTTTCTTGCAGGCATCATCCCGCGTTGTATTCATGTATGTATGTATATAGTTGTAATATAGTCTCTATGTCTCCTCATTTCTTTGTATATATCCCTCAGCTTCATGTATATCCTTCTAGGTGGCTTGACAAGCTGGTCAAGTTGCCTCTATTTCTAGTTTTCTTCCTCTAAACTCGCTTCAGGGCAGAAAACCACCTGTTTAAAACTCGGCTCTCAGCCAGTTTCAAACAGGTGGTTTTCTCTCTCCTCAATGAAGTCTGTCAGGACCTTATTTATGTCCCATGCATGCAATCAATCCCAGCCAAGTGGCTTTCCCTTTTCATGCATTTAGACAGTTGGCTCCGCCGTCATCGCCATAACTTGCATTTAACACCTACACACATGGTGCCCATGTGGGCTGATTGACTTACCTTTTTACACGTCCTCACTAACTGTTATTTCTCTGGGCCTCGGGTCTCTTACCACCATCCATCCTGTGTCAACACCACGGTGGTAAAGTCCCCTAGACCTGGATGTTTAATAAAATCTTAAGTTTACTATGTTTTGCTTTTCAGGTATCTCTGCATAATACTAACTTTTCAGGAAGGCAAACACCACGGTGGTAAAATTATCTGGACCCCAGAATGATTACTTTGATAAACATGTTCTAATGGTCGCTTTGTCTTGCAGGTTCCCATAGTCATCTTCCAATCATGTCTAAAGAATCCATATCATCTCCTCCCGAAAGTCTGGAATTACCAACCGCAACATAAACCAGGGCATCAGCAAAGTCAAAGATGGAGAAAGCCCTGGGAAAGCTTCCCCTCACCATGAAGTTTGTGCAAGATAATGTCATTGTGGGCTCAAAGATTGAGTCCAAGGTAAAACTGATGACCGACGCCAATGTCAGAACTTAGGCAGAAATGCAGGCCCTGGTGAAGGTAATGCACATCCAGCGACAGGCTGGAGACCAGCTCGCAATTAACGTCAGGGGTTCTAGAATCCTCCAGGCAGCTTGCTTCCCATGCTCCGTGCAATCTTTGGAGCTTATCTTAACACCGGCTGCCAACTACAACTATTATGTCTGGGCCATTATGCTCACAGCTGTAGAACCCATAGGATACCCCACTCCATTGGTGTCCCTCAACCCAGTCACATTCCAGGCAGGCCTAGGTATCCCGCAATTTGATAGAGCCATGGTGGTTACATGGACTGACGCCTTGAAACAGTTTATACAACTAGAGGATGCCGCCCGGGTATACATGAATACCCATTGGCTCAAGGCCCCAAAGAGGGACCCAAAGAGAATGAAGATAGAAATCCCCCGCTCTGAATTCAAGGAGAGCATCTAGATGGGGATAATAGCATTAACCGGGTATTTGGGAAACCCTCCGCCTAAGAGTTTTCCAAATGGATGTACTATTTCCTCCTCAACATCTCCACCAAGGGAGAATTCTTTGACTGGGCAAAAATAATCTCAAACCATGTCGACTCCCAATTCCAGCAGTTGAATCAGAAGAAGAAGTTCTACATGTCTTCCTATGTTTTCTGGGCCCTGGCCCAGCAGAGGCCCCACTCCAATGGCCTACTTATAGATGGCGTGCTCGGGATTGGCCCAGGACAAAAATCACCGTGGGACCATTTCCCATGGATTTAATGGGAGGCCAGCTTCCCGAGTTTCTGCCAGGTAAATGATTCGTTTGTTTACTACCACCTGCTCACACCCACCCGAGGTGCTGGATACTACCTATCTACTTAGGCGATGAAGTTAGTCAGTAGTTACGGACACTACTATATTTAGTTCCAGCAAAATACATACATTAGGGTTGCCAGCTTCTCCGAGAAACCCTACTTGTTTCCCAAGCATTGTGGGGACAAGATCGTGCTGCTGGAATATTGCCGGCAAATGATGGAGTTGCATGCCTTCTTTGCACTCAAGAAGGTCCCCAATGTCCAGTTCCTAATTACCTGTGGGAACTACACATGCAGTCTAGCCACCGCAAAGGAGGCAGACCTATCCCAACCAAGCCCCGCACCGTCATGACCTGACACCTAGGTGCTTGAAGGCCCAGAGGATTTATTTCCCTCGAACAACCTTTGCAAGTAGAGTTGGCTGATTTCTCCAGAACCCAGTGACAACTTATGACTATTGGCAGACCCGGTTAGCAAAGCCCCGTCAACAGGTCCAACCTTTAACCAGGTCATTGTACTCATATTGTAAAGACTACTTCTAACAAGGCAAAGGAACTCTCACAAGTTCATTATACTTAGTACAATATTTGTGGGTACTAATTCCCACCGGGGTTTTCCTCTAATCAAGGTTTCCCCATAATCATATCATGTGTTATGAGTTTTTATGTTAAGCTTCATTCTATGTATGTTTGATTTATGTTTAAGTTGCTGAAAAGTAATTAATAGACAAACACTGATTCAACCCCCCCCTCTTAGTGTTTCTAAAAATTGGTATCAGAGCTCTGGTCCTCAACAAATAAGTTTAACCACTTGAGGAGATCATGGACTCAGGAAAAGAAAAACACTTGAAAAAGAATCTTGAAGTAGCTCTTGAAGATCTTAATAGATCTGAAAAAGAAAATGAAGAACTTAGACTGAAAGTTGATGGCTCACAAATTCTTATCAAGAAACTAAAAAAAGATTTGAAAGATTGTTCTACAAGTGACTTAGGGAAAATGATCAAAAATCTCAATGAAGAGAATATGTCTCTGAAGGATAGAGTTGAGAATCTGGATGAATAGCTCACAGACAGCCAAATTGCTATTGAAGAAAAGATCAAAGAAAGAAAGCAACTAGATGATGAACTTTGAAAAGCAAACATGAAAGTTCTGGAATTGGAAAACATAAAAAAGAAGTTGGAATCTGAATTAACAAAAGAAAAGGATAAGATTGATAAGCTTCACACAAGTTCTGATTCACTTCAATCTCAGCTCAATGCACAAAAGCAAAAAGGTGACACTACTGGTCTTGGATTCAATATAACACAAAATGAAGTCAATTCATTGCAGGAAAGAGAAAAACCTCATGAAGCACCTTCAAAAGAAAGGAAAGTTGAAAATGTTGAAGAGATTAAAGAAGATCTACCAAAAAGAGAAATCAAGCAAGTTAATAGAACTTTTTATGCATGCAACAAACATGGTCATTTGGCAAGAGATTGAAAAAAGGTAAGACCCTTCAATGGTTATTGTTTCTCTTGTAATAAATTTGGTCATAGGGCTATACATTGCAGAACTCGGTCACAAAAAAATCAAAGAAGAATGAATCAAAACAATCAGAGAAATCAACCTCAAAGGAATTTGTAGATCACTACATGTCAGATATGTAACTACAATGGACACACAACAAAGCAATGCAACATGATGAACAAAAGCATTAGACCTCCTATCATTTGTTCACACTTGTGGAAATGCGGGACACATCTCAAAGTTTTGTAGATCCAAAACTTAGAAGCAAGATGAACCTAAGAAATCACTATTCGAAGAGAAAGGAGAAGTTAAGTTTGTTCAAGAAAATGAAGACTCAAGAAAAAATTGGGTTGAAGTAAAGAAGGACAAAGACATTAACAAATTAGTTGATGCATCCACAGTGGATGCACCCTCTACTTCTTCTTGAATAGACCTTCTTGGTCTTAGGGGGAGCTATTCTAGCTCAAGACCCCTAGCAGTTGGTATACTCACCTCTGAGTATGCACCTATGAAATCATGGTTACAAGAACATTATATTTCTATGTGCATTCATGCATTGTCTAAAATGCATCAGAATCAAAGTTTCAAAATCCCTGGGTAATTTGCATACGGTTGCAAACATTAAATGCGGTAGATTGTATAAAAAGAAAGAAAGTATTCGATCATCATCACACTTTCATTCGAAGAGCATAGAATTTGGAGAGCATTGGAGCACTAGATATCAAGGCACGAAGGCATAACAGATTTGGCAGTTGACCGAATGGATAAGAAGTTTGAAATAGAACCCTAGCAGTCGCGCCATTTTATAATTTTGTGAAACTCTACTTAAGCTAATTCCAAGTAAGTATGGCGACTCTAGTTGTGTTTGATATATTAGAGAGGAAAAGGTTTGTATTCAAGAAGCATCCATTCAAATCCATACTGGATGATGTGGAAGGGGATTTCTCCAAAACCCCGCTAGGTGTTGTTCATGTGGAAGATATACGCGCGTATATTTACTGTAAGAAGGAAATAGTAGGAGATGTTAAAATAGCTACTCATATGGCATCCATGATGAAACCTGACTACACATTCAAAGATGAATTCATGCACTTGATTGATAACCCTATCTTCAAGTATTCTAGTGCACATGAGTTTGATGAGCCCGAATGGGTAAGGATTGGTGAGGTCCCTGTGTGTATCACCACAGACCTAATTCATGAATTAACTAGACTTCCCAACACTGGATCACTCTTTCCCACTAGAAAGGAAGTTAAAAAGTAGATTGAACAAGTTTGTCTATCCAGAAGTGACAAGCATGGAATGATAGTTGACCTTATCTAAGAAGATGACATAAAACTTCTGACAATGATACTCGGATATAAGTTTCAGCAAGCAAGTAGGTTACACAGTGTCTCTACAACAACAGTCCTAGCAGCTATAAGAATGGTGAAGGAAAACACTCAATACAACTTATGTGAGATCTTGCGTGGTCAATTGATTGAAAACATCTGAATCATCAAACATGACAGGAGAAAGACATTCAGGTTTGGATCTCTAATCATCTACTTGTATTTCCATATAGTTGGAAAGGTTGCAAACCTTTACCTAGATAGGAGAAAACCCACAATGTCTCAGATATCATTGAAGGTCACATTAGAAAGTAGTGCAAGGGATGCCATGGATATGGATATAAAGACATTCAGAATCAAAATGCAGAACAGGTAGATTATCTGAGAAGATAGTTGAAAAATACAAGGATACCATATGTTTCATGGTAGAAACAGATTGCACATGCATGGAGGTAGTTGAACCTAGAACCAAATGGATTCATCCTCTTGGTTATGAAGTGGAAGAACATGTGCTAGAAGGATATG
>MU224316.1:282979-299784 GCA_018584345.1 Thuja plicata | reverse complement strand
AGGTAGTTGAACCTAGAACCAAATGGATTCATCCTCTTGGTTATGAAGTGGAAGAACATGTGCTAGAAGGATATGCACAAGTTCTATTATCAGTGCCCAAAGATCCTAATGAGCCTAGGTGGGGCACTTACAAAGAGAAGACCAATGAAGTGGATACTATCCTACACAGTGCTGATAATAAAAGGAAAGCATCCATAATTACATCCAACATACTGAAAGTTCATGGAGTCACCCAAGATCTTGACAAAGCTAGAGATGCCAAGATAGAAAAAGAACTTGAGAAAGCTGAACAGATCCAGAAGAAGAAGAAAGTAGAGAGCACCTCTACACCCTCTACCACCATTGACTTAGATTCATCTCCACTATCTACTCCAAGAAAGAAGACTAGAGGAATAAGGTAGGCACCTACAAACCACCCATCCTCAAGGAACACTCAGAGAAAAGCTAAGAATATTCAAGCTCTTAGACCTAGTCTAAATTTGTTGAGGAACAAGATTTTTAATGAAGGGAGATTAGATACACTATCTAAAGTCTATGACAAGTATCAAAAAATTGATAAGACCGAGATACACTCTATGATCATATCTCATATGATCAAGTTCAAAAAGACAGTTCTTGTACTCAAGACAGTGATACTGGATCAGTTATGGAACTTGTTGGAGATCATGAAAAGACATGCAATTGAGGAAGATATGAGGATAAGAGAAGAAACATTGGATACTCTTCTTCCTATATGCTCGCATGATGAAAAGGCTATATTGTTAGATCTGGTGAAGCCTCATCTCTGAAACTAAGACAAGGACCCTACAAATAATGAACAAGGAGTATGAACAGATAGGTAAGGAGACCGAAAAGGCATTTGCACAAGTCTTTATGGATAGACACATGTATCCACCAATGGTGCCTACATCAAAAGTTACTCTAGCTCCTTCCAAATAGGCTACAACTCCAGTGATTCAGATTGCACCCATGAAAGGTCCACAAGCCTCAGCGCCCATAGTGACAATAACTTCTGATATAGATAAAGACTCAGAAGACACTATAGTAGTTGACAATGTCAAGATATCCATGACTGCATCTGTAAAAGATATGGACAAAGTTGATAAGACATTTGTAAGCACTGAAGAAATGTACACTGATGATACCGCTGCACAACAAGATGAAGTTCCAATCAATGATCAAGTTGACATAAATGAAGATACTCAAGATGATATTCAAGGTGACAAGACACTGATAAAAGAGAAACTAGTGAAGGTTGAATGCGTGGATACCAGTCAGAACACTATATTCTCACCATCCACTCAACCATCTACCTCATTGTTGTCAAGGTTAACTCCTGATTCAGCAAGCTTGGATGCATGGGGAGAAGAAAACCTAATCAAAATCAGCGTTCTTGCTATGGAAAAAGAAAAGGAAAAACAAGTGATGAGGAACCCTCGCTTCTTGGAAATAGTGAACATTTTGAATGACTTAGTGCCTACTGATCAGAAAGTAGCCAAAGTCCATTCAGTTGATGATGTGGGCAACATTTTTTCAAACTTCAAGTCACATTTCATAAGCTTAGTAGACTCTGCTACTAAGATTGTAGAAGATGAATACAAGGAGAGACTGGATGATTTGGTAAAGAACTTTACCTTAGACTTGAACTCCTTAAAGATTGGGCAATCTATATTGAAGGAATTGGCATATAAAGGAAAGAGAGTCATAGAAAACTGTATGGACAGAGTAAAGCTCACCTCTGAGAACACCAAAAAGGTAGAAGAGGTAGAGTTAATGATAGATAGCATAAGAAAATCAGTTGAAACTTTGATGCAAGACATGAACATATGTAACAATGTCTACCAAGGGAAGTTAGACAAAATTGAGAAAGCAAAGTTAGAAATCAACAAGATAAGGGTAAGGCAAACACAGTTAAGAAATGCACTTGCGCCATCCTTAGTAGTCCTCAATGAGAACATCAAATAGATTGATGTCACTATTGTGACATATGATCAAGGTGCCTACATGGATCTGATAAAAATGGAGAAGCTGACATATGCATTGTGCGCGCATCTACAAACAGTTGATGCTATGAAAGCATTTTGGCAGAAAGAGATCCAATCTCTTAAAATTGCGTACCCTGAAGTGTATATGGAGTAAGTATGGAGTAGACTTACAAGTTTTTGTACACCTTTGTCATTAATGTCAAAGGGGGAGTAATATAGAATGTGTATATGTGGAGAAGTATATGTATATATAATGCTATACAGTCACTTTTTGTGTTAAGTCATTTTGAGTAACTTGGCCACATTCCTTTGTTGCCATAAATGACAAAGGGGGAGATTGTTGGAAAGTTGACTACTTGAGGATGCATGACTCATTTTTTGTTTTCATCATGGCAACAAAGTCATGTTTAGTTTCTGTCATGAAAGACAAAATGACTAAGTAAGAAAAATAGGGCAGACAGAGATACTCAGCGATCAACACATCAGCGCACATGGGAGAGATTGATTCAGCTTATGTACGTTTAGATATAAGTTTTATGACATGTGTACATGCTACATCTAGACATGTATAGTACAAAACTATAGTACAAAAAAGTTACAAGCAGATCAATAGACCAGCAGTCCAGGAGATAGAGCATGGAATCCGACTAAGTGATTTGATCAACGTGTGTTATTTTGTGATGTAATGGCTAAGCACCTTTTTTTATATGTTTGTAATGATGTAATTAACATTTTAGTAAACATGCTTGAAGCCGACTTGTTTGGAAGCATTGTATATTTTGTTTTAGGGCCGACTAGTGTTTTGTTTTGGGTCGCGCCTATTTGGATTTGCATATATAAGTATGTAATGTAAAGATATGAAAGAAGTGTCGATTATTATGCAAGAGGAAGATATAGAGGGATAGTACTATGAATTCAGTATATGATATAGCTATTTAAGAGAGTAAGAGCATTTGCGCATACACAGAACTGATCAAACAATAGTGTCATCACAATAGTTCATTTTGATATAGTGCATATCATCTTTCAGAAGGTTGTTGCCTTCATCTTATTGGGTAGTGAGCCTAGGAAGTGAGCCATATACCTTTAACAGGGTTTTGTAAAAGACTCCTAACAAGGTTCGACCTTTAACCAGGTCATTGTACTCATATTGTAAAGACTGCTTCTAACAAGGAAAAGGAACTCTCACAAGTTCATTATACTTAGTACAATATTTGTGGGTACTAATTCCCACCAGGGTTTTCCTCTGATCAAGGTTTCCCCATAATCATATCATGTGTTATGAGTTGTTATGTTAAGCTTCATTCTATGTATGTTTGATTTATGTTTAAGTTGTTGAAAAGTAATTAATAGACAAACACTGATTCACCCCCCCACCCCCTCTCAGTGTTTCTAACACTTAATACCCATTTCTTGCATAACCAACCATTTTAGCTTTCCTACTTCATGCATGCAATATCATAGCATAAGTTTAAATGTATGTAAACAAACATTGAAACATTCATGAAACTTATTGACACATGACACAAGTATTTGGTAACACATAAACCCTTGTTAGAAGGTAAAAACTATGGTGGGGATGAAACCCAAAAAGATTCACTATCTGCAGAATGGAAGGTGCTTGTTAAGGCTACAAGTTGTGATCACTTCTGATGATCTTACCCTATTAGGAGTAACATGATATACATGTTAAGTCTACTCGGTTAAGAGATTTCAGCATCACAATGTATGTGTGCACTCGGTTAAGACATTTACATAAAGACTGTTAAGTCCACCTTCTTGAAGGATTTTTTGTTTTCTACAATTGTTAGAGAGTAGACAAAAATATAGATGACCTGATAGCTTGCAATCTTTGATTGCTGATTACAGATCCATTAAGTTCACAAAATTGTATATCACCTATTGTGATGGATAATACCTCTGCTTTGCTAGTTCTTCATAACTGAGTTCTTCTTTATCTATCCTTCTGCATTAAAACCTTTGTCTGATCCATAGATGTCCTTGTGCAGCTACACTCATCATGTTATTGATTGGTTATACATCTATATATACAATGTTTTGACCTATTTAGGTTTCTCGCTTTTATTGAATAGCTCTAAGATCAAAGGTTTACAACTTGACCTTGATCTCCTAGTTTGCATGCATGAATAAAATCAGTTAAACTAATTAAATCCATCATTTATGCTTTTCTTGATCAACAAGAAATGTTTTTCCAGCTAAGCAAGAAGATATTTTAAAGAGAAAAGTGCTTTAGCTGACGTGTAGTTCAGATCCACTTTTCTTGGTGTTAAAACTATCTCTCGATTAGACTGGTGTTCGGTGATGTCTCTGCTTAGTTGATATACTCTTTTTAGTTGATATACTCTTCTCAGTGTTCATAATATTTCGGTGACCACTGTGCTTGGTGAACACTGTGCTCGCTGATCACTGTCGCTCAGTGAATGTTGTTGCTTGGTGGATGTTCACTGACTGACCAAAATTGTCTTCTTGAATACTATTGAAAACTTTTGATCCTTTAAGGATTATCACCCAACATGAAATGTATGTGTCATTTTGTAGTTCAAATAATAATATAAATATTGGGTAAACATTGTTTGAAAGATTGAAGCCATATTATGTTAGGACAAACAAAGTGTTTGAAACTTGTTGTTGTTATCATATTGAATTTGATCTCCACTATCAGGTTTTTCAAAATTTTGTAGAAGACACTTACGGTTTTAAAAATTCTCCTCTTACTAGGCTAATTAAGGTCATCTCATCCATTTTATGTGACAAAAGAGATGATGCAGCTAGTCAAATAAATTGCATAAAAGGATTATGCGAAATATGTGCTGATTTGGATCCTTTTCCTTTGAAAAATGAAAACATTGATGTAACAAAGATGGTAAATTATAAGAGTTACAAATATGTAAAGAATGAAACAAAATTTGGGAAAGAATCCAAAAGGTTAGAATATGTTGAAGAGGAGATAATTGTTGAAGTATTTATGGACAAATTTAAAAAATTATTCATCCCGACATTCATCATATTTTTTTTGCAAAGTGGCAAGCACAACAATTCCAAACACTGAGAGACAATTTCCCACTTGGAACTATTCTATCAATTGTTGATTTCACAGAAAACTATTCCTTTGTTCATCAAAAGAAAATTCAATTAGATTACTATTTTTCAGAGAAAATTACTATTATGGTACATATGTGTTATCGACATGCACAATTAGATTTGGATGGTATTCAAAGAACATTTGAAGCACAGGTCATCAAGAAGGAATATCAGTTTTATATAACTGAGGATAAATAACATGCCATTCATTATGTAGAACACTGCTTCAAGATGTTTTCTGTAAATTTGAAATAAAGAGGCATACAAATTGATAAACTTTATGTTTGTTCAGATGGATGTAATGAATAATTCAAATCATCCAGACCATTTTATGCACTATGTACATATCATCATAATGAAAACATACCACATGTCCAGATTTTCTTTGAGAGTGGACATGGAAAAGGTGAACATGATGGTGTTGGAGCTTGCATCAAACGTGCTCTACGAAAGTATCAAATGACTTATAAGGGAATTTGTATAAAAAATGTACATGATGTTGTTAAATGGTGGAAGACACATTTCACACCAAATGATGATGTCACATCATCAGGAATGACTCAAGTGGTACCACATAGAGAATTTTGGGAGATAAACGGTATGCACACATTTTTCAATTATGCATGTCTGATATATATTTATTCTTGTTTAAATTTTACATTCTTTATTCAAATTTATAAAATGGAATTCATATTTGTCCTATTTTTATACAACATTATATATATGCACGTGTTCAAGTGTGGATAGAAAAACTATGCATGGTTGTAAGAGGATAAAAATGACATGATCTTTGCATTAAGATATGAGTACAAATTATTGCAGTTGGACGTTGAAAAATAGGGACTCCTCATGCTTTTTTTGTCACTGCATTGCTGACAAGTATGAGGATTGCATCAATCAAGAATGTGGATATGTAGGTGCATGGAAGCTGGTGCCACTAGTTGTTACCGATACATTTGATAGAGATGAAGATGAAAACTTTGACAATGTTCCTTTGATTTGTACTGATTACAATCATATCTCGGGAATGGTCAAAATTGGTAAGTATAATTTAATTGAGTTTCACATTATATGGCATTGAGTTGCA
This sequence comes from Thuja plicata, assembly GCA_018584345.1. Lineage (NCBI taxonomy): Eukaryota > Viridiplantae > Streptophyta > Pinopsida > Cupressales > Cupressaceae > Thuja > Thuja plicata. The sequence goes on along the minus strand of MU224316.1, from coordinate 293,610 downwards.
TGTATAGATAGATAGATGGATCTATAGATTGAACTAAGTAAATTTTAGGATCTCACATGTATATAAATTTGTTGTGCAGGAGATGTATTTGCAGTGATTACTGAGCGTGGAAATGTAGAAGGAGTTAGCTACTATATATTGTGTTGTACTGTGGAGAGGATGGAGTTAATTAAACCTGAAGAAAGCAATGCAATTTTTTTCCCCATAGGTTTTCTTTCTTTACATCAATATATTGAAATTATTTTATAAATTTAAAATTTCAAACTTTTAACAAATTTTTAATGTATTTTGTTTAAATTTGTGACCTGCAATTAGTTGTTTTAGAGGGAACATATTTCAAGAAAATCAAAGTAATTCAACATGGTATTCACTTTTTTTATTACCACCTAGACAATAAGGTGTTTCAATATAGCCACCTAGTTGTTTCCACCTCTCTTTATCTCCATCCAGTTAAATCTCAATGTGGATGTCGTAAGTGGAGACTAGATAGTGAGGATCATGAGAGAATATTACACGTTCTCCATGAAATTTTTGAACCACTTGCATTGGTCTAAAAAGTATTACATACATATTTCATGTGTTAGGACCTACTTGATATCTCTAGATTAAATGGACTATACTTTGTTGATATATTTAAACATATGATGGAATATACTTTGTTGATATATTTAAACATATGATGGACCTATTTGATGGTTCAATGATTTTAATATATAGAAATATGAATGCTTTTATATACACTTTTGTACATATGGTTCAATGGTTTTATATATGCTAGATTATATATGTTTTTATACATATGATTTTATATATTCTTTTATGCACACATGCTTTTATATATTCTTTTTTATATATATGGTTCAATGGTTTTAATATATAGAACTATGTGTGCTTTTAGTTCTAGATTACTTAGAATACTTATATTTCATTAGTTACATATTAGTGTTATTTTTTATGATATTCACATTAGATTACATTTATTATTTAAAGGTCCCCTTAATACATCCCCTTAAAACCACCCCTTAACAAATTAGTTAGATTACTTATGACATGTTGGTTCTAGATTACTTAGATTGCTTTGTTAGATAACTAAGAGGGGGGGGGGTGAATAAGTTAGCTCTAGTTATTCTATAGTCCCAAATTCTCCCAGATGTATATGACAATAATTTCAAACATATAAATCAACTCGGTGAAATATAAAATGTGATCTCAAACTTATCTTCAAACTCATCTATCAAGTCATATACCGAGTAGTAGTAAAACAATTACTGTGATTACCGATCAATGCAAATAAATTAATGTGTAAAGAAAAATAATAATAAAAAATAATCATACGCATTAACATAGATTTTTAACGTGGAAACCCTACTAAGGGAAAAACCACCTGGGACTGGTAACCCAAAATATTTCACTCTTTTGAAGTGAGCTCGGTTAAGAGCCAACCTTGTTAAAGGTTACAATGCACACTGTTAAATGTGACCTATTTAGAGGATTTATCACTAACAGTTCTCCCTTGACCAATCATTCACTATGGATTCAACAATAAAACAATCAACATTCATTTAAATGTCATAATAAATACTTTCAAGTCCTACTCATGTAAGAGATTTATCTGTAACAATGGTTAAACTGATACAGTAATGATCTGATTCAAATACAACTCAGTATACAGATTTTCAAATCTATGCTAAGTACATAATACCTCTAATCAATATGTTCACTTTAGTTCCTTTGATTCTTCATACTCTTTTCTAATTGGTAAATGCTCTTTCCTCTGTCGCTTAGTGTTGTCTACAGAATTGCTCGGTTATGTCTTCAACCAATTTGATCGGTCATGCATGAATTTTGCATGTGTGTGCATCATAGTATAATTTATGTTTTAAAATGAATCTCTTGTCTCTTATATAGATATCATAACTCATTTAATTTATATCCTTTAGATTTTTCCTCTTAATCTCCATCATTGATTTTTCTGCCCAAACCTTCCTCGACAGTTGTGTCAAAAACACATTTCAATCTTGTTCGTCTGATCATCCTTGAATTTTCATAGCCATTTGATCATCATAACAAATCTGATCAATTACCTCAGAATCATCAATTTTCCAGCTCATAATTTTAGTCGGCCTTTAGTTTATTTTTATTGCTCGGTCAATACTGTGATGTGTTGATGATCCCTAGATTGTTTAACACTGTGTTTGGTATACACTAAATTTACTCGGTGTTCACTGTTACTCAGTGTATACAAAAATCTTCAGTTACCAACCACATAAAATTTGTTTGTTCCAGATCTTTAACCCATAATAGATGTTTGTTACCAAAATCATAATCAAAACAAGTTGACATCAATGACAATACATTAACTGAGTAATGTCTATCATCACATTTGTAACTTGGTTGATCATCAACAAAATGACTTCAAACATAGAATCACTTATAGTTCATCAATCTCTCCCTTTGGCATTGATGGAAACATAATATGAAATATGCAATATGAAAATTCCATTGAATACCAAACTTATGTTCTATAACTATATGCAGAATGTTGTAGCTCTCCCTAGCTTGTACATATAATATGTTTCATCATTAAAAACTCACCATGCATATTTGATTCTTTTGTTCATGAATCTTCTCTTTCTCTCTATAGATAGATATGTCATAGTTCTTCTCTCCCTTTCTCTTTTCTCCCTTTCTCCCTTGTCATGGATAGATATTTCATTGAATCATTTCTCTTCCTTTGACAACAATGCCAAAAATAAATATACAACTCTTCATTAGCCAAAAAGAAATCTCTGTTTTTCGGTGCAGTAGTGTAAGTACCTTTCAGTGTACTAATATGCAATTGTTAGTCCAATTCAGCTTTGCATCAACATGATTGGTATTCTTATTACATGCAGGTTGATGCAACCTCCTAGTCATCTTAGTGACCGATAGACAAGGGAAGAACCCATAGTCTATTCCTTAAGTACTCAAATGTATCCTTTGGTAAGGGTTTAGTGAATATGTTAGCTAGTTGTTCTTTTGATTGTACATATTCCAGTGTAACTTGTTTTTCTTGTACTTGTTCCCTCAAGTACTGATATTTTATAGATATATGATTTATTTTTGCATGCATCATCAGATTCTTTGAAATATTTATTGCACTAGTATTATCACAATAAATTACCACTAGGTCAGTGATCTCTTCATTCATTCCATTCAAAAAAAAATTTATCCATGCAATGTTCGAACAATTTGCAGTAGCAGCAACATATTCTGCTTCTGCAGTTGACTGAGATATGCATCCTTGCTTTTTACTTATCCAAGTAACTAATATTTCTCCCACAAAGAATGCTCCACCAGTAGTACTATTTCTATCACCATTATTCCTAGCCCAATCAACATCTGTGTAAACTTTCAGTTTAAAATTTCCTTCTCTCGTGTACCACAATTTATTAACTTCAATGTTCTTCAAGTATCTAAAAATTCACTTAGTTGTCTTGTCTTCTTTTGTCAATTTCCATCCTGTCACCGTAGGTGTTCCGAGTGATTTTGATTCTTCCATTCTGAATGTCTTCTCAGTACTTCCTTGATGTATTTGGATTGAGTAATGTAGATGCCTTCAGCCTATTGTAAAATTTTCAAGCCAAGAAAAAATTTGATCTCTCCAAACATTGACATTTCAAATTCTTTCCTCATTTCATCAACGAATGATTTGCATAAGTTATCATTTCCTCCAAATATAATATCATCAACAAAAATTTCAGCAATAAGAGTCTTATCATCATTTCCTCCTTTTAAATACAAATTTTTGTTATCACTTGTTCTAACAAATCTAATATTGATAAGATAGGAGTGAATTCTTTCATACCATGCTCTCGATGCTTGTTTCAGTCCATCTAATGCTTTGTGTAACTTACATACCATGCTTTTATGAGTAGGATCAACAAAACCTTCAGGTTGTTCAATGTATACCTCTTCTTCTAGTATTCCATTCAGAAATGAAGATTTAACATCCATTTGATATACTTTGAATCCTTTGTATGCATCATAAGAAAGTAATATTCTAACTCCTTAAAGTCTAGTAACAGGTGCAAAAGTTTCTCTATAGTCAATACCTTCTTCTTGTGCATACCCTTTGCATACTAATCTTGCCTTGTTTCTGGTTACATATCCATTCTCTTTTAATTTGTTTCTGAATATCCATTTGGTGCCAATGAAATTCTTATCACTCGGTCTTGGTACTAATGTCCATGTTTTGTTTTTATGTATCTTCTCAATTTATTCATTCATTGCATTAATCCAATCTTCATTTTCAAGTGCGTCTTTAACAATTTTAGGTTCAAATTCACAAATCAAACATGTGTTGTTATTCAAATTACTTTGTGTCATCATGTCAGCTCTCTTATCTCCAATAATCTAATTCTATGGATGATGTCTTCTTACATATTTTGCAAGTGTAGGTTCAGTTCTTTGTTCTTCATTGTGTTCTCCAGTTGGTATATGATCATGATCTCCAGTTGCAACATCTTCCTGATTCTCGGTTGGTGCATCCTGATGCTCAGTAACATTACCTTGTTTCTCGGTAACGTGATGTGATTGCTTAGGGAAAGTTTCAGGTTCTTCAATGTAAACAAATCTATTGTAGTCTTATGGTTCTCTTTTTCTTTCCTCATCATTCTTCTCAGCAAATTCATCAACTCTTACACTTGTACTTTCAATGATCTTGTTAGAAGACTTGTTCAAACATTTATAAGCTTTGCCCTTAGTATAATATCCTAGAAATATTCCTTCATCACCTTTTGAGTCAAATTTTACATTTCTATCATCTTTCAGAATATAAAATCAACTTCCAAATATTCTAAAGTAACTCACAATAGGTGTATATCCATACCATTATTCATAAGGTGTCTTGTTTGTATCTTTCTTCAGTTGTACTTGGTTCAATGTGTATACAATAGTACTAACAACTTCCCTCCAGTATACTTTTGCAACATTCTTTTCAACCAACAACATTCTAGCACAATCCACAATTGATCTATTTCTTCTTTTACCAATCCCATTCTGTTGTGGTGTTCTCGATGCAGCGACCTATCTCTTAATTCCATACTCATTACAAAAGTTAGTGAAATCATCAGAAGTAAATTCTCCTCCTCTATTAGATCTTAAAATTTTTAGTTCTTTACCACTTTCTTTTTCCACTTTAGCTTTGTACCATTTGAACATCTTAAATGCTTCAGATTTTTCTTTTAAGAATGTGATAGTCATCATTCTAGAGTAGACATCAACAAATAAAATAAAGTATATGTCACCATAATAACTCTATTTTCTCATTGGTCCACATAGGTCTGTATGAACTAACTCCAAAATATCATTAGAAGAGAATTTTTTGCTCTTAAAACTAGATTTTGACATTTTTCCCATTTGACAATTCTTGCACTTGACATGGTTAGGTTTGGATAAGCTCGGTAAGCCTCTTACTTTTCTTTTCTTACTAATCTTAACCATATTGTCAAAATTTACATGACGTAACCTCTTATGCCACAACCATACATCTTCATTCCTAGCCATCAAACAAGTAGTTTCAGCAGTGTCAAGATATAATAGATTACCTTTTGATTGTTCTCTAGTGCCGATCAACTTTCCTGTTTCATCATAGATTCTAGCTTTTATGTTTTCAAATGAAACTCGTGACCTGTGTTATTCAACTGTGAAACACTCAACATATTATGATTAATTCCTTTCACCCAATATGCATTCTCACATTTGATCTTATTATTCAACAATATAGTACCTTTTCATTTTACTTGACAAGGTGTATCATTTCCCATTCTAACAGATCCACCATTATAATGCTGAAGAAATTCAAATTTTTCTTTATCTCTAGTCATGTGATGTGTGAAACCACTATCAATAACCCAAATCTCATGCTTTCTAACTTTAGAAATAAGTGTTGTTTCAACATACCTTTCATCTTCTTTCAAAGCTACAAATACTATCTCAATGTCTTCATCAATGTCGGTGTCGATGTCTTTATCTTTATCTTCAACAATGTAACATGCCTTCTTGCCTTTGTCTTTGTAATCTCAGTTACTCCTTCTATCATACTATCTATTGCTTCTATATTCTTGATCATTCTTTCTATCATTAGATCTTTCATTTCTTTCATCACTTTTTCTGTTAGGGCATTTGGTAGCAAAGTGTCCAATTTCTTTACAATTTAAGCATATCTAAGGTAGTTTACCTTTATACCTTCCTTTATGTTTGTGCAATCTTCTAGCCATTAGAGCTTCAATTTCATCAAGATCTTTATCATCACTATCACTGTCACTATCATTTCTTATCATGTGTTGGTTACCAGATTTACTAATTTTCAGAGAGGACATAAATGCAGATTCAAGAGTAGGAACACCACTATTGTCAAAATTGTTCAGCTCAAATGAAATCAGTCTACCGACTAGACTATCAACTATAATATTGTTTCCAGGTGCTGCTCTCATTTCATGTATTTCAGAGACTCTAATAGAATAAATAGGTAATAAAGTTCTAAGAATCTTACTCACAATAGTGTCTTCATCAATAACTCCACGTTCTACATGAATAGCATTCACAACCTCCTTGATTCGTTCATTGTACTGCGTTATGTTTTCTCCTTCTTTCATTCTCATGTCATCAAATTTTCCTCAGAGAATTTCATCTTTATCTCTTTGCACATTTGCATCTCCTCCATAAACTAGTGTAAGCTTGTCCCACATCTGCTTGGTTGATGTACATGTCTTGACATCCTCAAATTTAGCATCAGTTAGTGAAGAAGCAATTTATACCATCATAGTATTGTGTTCATGTTTCTTTCTCATCTGATTAATAGTCAAAGGTCTAGTAGGTAAGATAAATTTAGTTTCAAGGTATAGAATTAAGTTATCTCCAATCCCTGACAGATATAGTCTCATTCTTCTCTTCCATGTTGAGAATTTCTCCTTGTTCAGTCTAGGTGCATCTCTCTTATACATCTTGTGATCTTTAGCTTAAGTCCTTTAACAATTTTCCTTCTAAGCACTCTATGCTCTGATACCAATTGTTAGATAATTGAGAGGGGGGGGGGTGAATTAGTTAGCTCCAATTATCATATAGTCCCCAATTCTCCCAGATGTATATAAAAACAATTTCAAACATATAAATCCACTCGGTGCAATATAAACTGTGATCTCAAACTTATCTTCAAACTCATCTATCAATTCATATACCGAGTAGTAGTAAAACAATTATTGTTATTACTGATCAATGTAGATAAAGTAATGTGTAAAGAAAAATAACAATCCAAAACAATCATACACATTAACATATATTTTTAACATGGAAACCCTGCTAAGGGAAAAACCACCTAGGACCGGTAACCCAAAATATTTCACTCTTTTGAAGTGAGATCAATTAAGAGCCAACCCTGTTAAAGGTTATAATGCACATTGTTAAATGTGACCTGGTTAGAGGATTTATCACTAACAGTTCTCCCTTGACCAATTATTCACTATGGGGTCAACAAGAAAAAAATCAACATTTATTTGAATTTCATAATAAATACTTTCAATTCCTACTCGGTTAAGAGATTTATCTATAATAATGGTTAAACTGATATAGTAATGATCTAATTCAAATACAACTATGTTTGCATATTTTTAGATCTATGCTAAGTACATAATACCTCTGATCAATATGTTCACTTTAGTTCCTCTGATTCTTCATTATATGTTTGGCTTGGTAAATGCTCTTCCCTGTGTCGCTCGGTAAATATTCTTCATAGTTATGACATGTTATTTATAAATTACTTAGATTGCTTATGGTCCATTAGTTACATATTACTATTATTTTTTATGATATTAACATTAGATTAAATCTATTAGTTAAATATCACCTTAAGACATCCCCTTAAGACCTCCCCTTAAGACATTAGTTAGGATACTAATCATATTAGCTAGATTACTTAGAATATTTATGGTTCATTAGTTACATATTAGTTAGATCACTTATGACATGTTAACTTATCAAATCAAAGCATCTAAATCAACAACTACCAATCTAACTATCAAATTAAATCATCTAATCAAATCAAACAATCAAATCAACTATCAAATTAACTATCCAATCAACTATCAAATTAAATCATCTAATCAAATCAAATAATCTAATAAAATGAAACCATCTACATGTATTCTCATCTAATCAAATCAAATCATAAACACATAAACATGTCTATCTATATCTATACATTTAAAACATAAACACATGTATAAATCATCTAGAAGCCAATTATAAATATATATAATGCCAAATCATAAATCATCTAGAGATCTATCAACCATAAATGTTTAACACATAAATCATCTATGTCTAGGTCTGGAGAGAATATAAATATATGTCTAAAATCATAAACTGAAAATATCAAACATTTAATAATGAAATATATAACGAGTCTCAAATCAAAGATCTGTGCAAGATGTCCTAAGCTAGGGAGTCATCCAGGTGCATAAAAAAAGAGTGACCCTATGACCGAGTGTCACAAGCATCCTCTGAATGTAAAGCAGCAAATGACCCTGGAAATTTAGGACAATAGTTGGTTATTTACATGCATATTATATATTATGTAAAGTAATTGAAATATATAAATACACAAGTGTACACATGCATGTTTAAACTTAAACATATATTTAAAACTTACATGACCACTAGTAGGTGTCGCATCTGCTAGATCTCTCCTATGAAGATGCTTTGAGCCCACACTAGAGGTAATGTGCTCTACTAACTGTTCCTGCAAAAATATATACATAGAACAAACATCAATACACATATCTACAATGAATTGTTTACTAAAAATCTTGGAAAAGAGAAATTTTTTTTTATATACCTAGGTCTTAGGAGAAAGAACCACTAAGTGAACCATTATGTTTTTCTTGCATTAGGTTCTCTCTCATTGACCCTCTAGGCACACAGAGTTTCCCTCCCCTAAGAAAAAGACCTTCTTGGAGAGTAAAATCAGAGTACTCACCATGAAAATGATTTTGGAACTCTTTACACACCTTGTAATCTATTGAGAAATAAGCTGCTGAGAAATCCTCATCCTCTGGATACAATTCCTTTAAAATATGTATGTCAATGCTCCTTAACTAGATTTCTTGAACCGTGATAAATCTCCTATTCAATGCATCTGCCACCTTATTTTGGAGTCCTTTCTTGTGATTGATAGTGAAGGTGTAGGCTTGGATATACTCCACCCACTTCATATGCTTGTGACTTAGCTTATCATGTGAATTTAGGAAGCTCAAATCTTGATTGTCAGTATAAACCATAAATTATTTATGAAGGAGGTAATTCTACCACTTCCTAAATGCTTGTACTAATGTATATAACTCCAAACAATATGAGGATTACTTCTTCTTTGCATCACTGAGTTTTTCACTATGAAAAGCCACTGACTTTCCTTCTTGACTCAAAATTGTACCTATGGAAATATTATTGGCATCACATTCAAAAGTAAACAATTTCTCAAATTAGGAAGTGTCACTATAGGTTGGGTGTCTATCCTTTTATTCAAAGTCTCAAAACCTCTGTCAGCATGCTCATTCCACTGGAATTTTGTCTTGATGCCTCCTTCGATGGTATCTAAAACAGGTGCACATATTTGATTGAATTTTCTAATGAACTTCCTATAGAATTGTATTAATCCATGGGAGCTCCTTACCTCTATAGAAGACTTAGGTGTAGGCCAATTCAATATTTTTTCCACCTTTCTTGTGTCCATCTTCAAGTTCCCTTCTAAGAAAACAAAACCTAGGTATACCAACTCTTGCTTCATGAACTCACTCTTTTCTAAGTTGATTGTCAACTTCTCTTCATGTAACCATTTCATTACCATCTATGGATACTTAATGTGATCCTCCTTTGTATTAACACACACTAAGATATCATCTAGATACACCACAACCCATTTACCTATGAAATCTTTCAACACTTCATTCATTAGGATCATAAAAGTTCTTGAGGAATTAGAAAACCCAAAAACCATGACTAGCCACTCATAGAGCCCTTCTGTGGTCTTAAAGGCTATCTTCCACTCATCCCCTTCCTTCACTCTAATCTGGTGGTAACTACTCTTAAAGTCAATTTTGGAGAAATACTTGGCTCCCCCTAGACATTCCATAAAGTCTTTTATTCTAGGAATTGGGAACTTATACCTTATTGTAATACTATTAATGACTCTAGAGTCTGTACATAATATCCAAGTAACTCCTTTATTAGGGGCTAGGATAGTGGGAACTGCACATGGTCTTATGCTCTTTAGATAATTAGGCCTTGGTCAAGTAATTATTGGATTTTCTTGGAAATTTTTGCATTCTTTTGTGGGTTCATCTTATTGGATACTTTGTTAAGGAGTGAGGCTCCTGTGATAAATTCAATTTGATGACTAATGACCCTCTCAAGTGGTAGGGTATCTGGTTGACCATCACTAATAATTATACATATGTAGCAACTCTTTTATCTCTTTAGGTAGTTCCTTCTTCATGTCCACCTTTTCATCCTTAGGTTTCAATACTAAGGCAAAGCCCACTCCTTCTGCTTCTTCTAGCATTTTCAAAATTCCTTCTCTCCCACTAAGAGTATAT
>MU224316.1:202591-217727 GCA_018584345.1 Thuja plicata | reverse complement strand
TGTTGGGCTCTCCCTCCTTGGTGATTCATAGTAAGGTGGGCATCTTACTAGGTGAGGTAATCACTTTCCCTTCTCTCTCTTTTGCTTTCATGCTAGTAGGATTAGATCATGAAGCTATGTTATCTATGGTGTTGTTTTTTTCTTACTTATGTAGTCATATATGTTTTCTATGTTTGACTGTTATTTACTTTCATATCTTTATGTATTTTTTTTGAGTTAGAATCCTTGGTTTGGGGGCTCATATCCCTGACTTAGTGATATTCTACCTCATTGCAATCCACCAGTATCTTTTTGCTCTAACATTACCGTGAGCACGTTCATTTTCCGTACTCCTGCTAAAGTGGGGGATTAATGTATCATCTTAAAATGGAAGCATTTTCATGTTAAGAATGTTTAGCCCTTCTTAGGGGTTGTTTTTGACCACCATTATAGTTTCCCCTCATTTTTTCATCATCCTCTACTTCTGTGCCTGTTTAGGACCCTGATTGGGCCTCTACGGGCACCTTCTACCCCACCTGGCATGTTTTCCAGGGGTTCTGGCCCCCTGGGTCAAGGTCAACCTCAACCTTGACCTATTTCAAGGTTAAACTTGACCCTAACCTAGGTCAAGGTCAACCTCGACCCTAACCAGGGTCCCCCTTTCAAATCTAAATTCTTGTCAGCTACTGGGGGTCATCCAAAATTCAATTTTCCCACTTCCGGGTCGGCTGTTTCGGGTTTCGAAGTGTTGATTCCTAAATTATATTTAATATAGATCCTTTTCTAGGGGCATGGGTCTAATTGGAATTTAATTATCCTATGTTGACCTCCTTAGAAGATTGAAAGGAAGCTTTCTCCTCTCATTTTCTCTAACAACAAGAACCATCAACTAAGTAATCAGAGGTGATCAAGCAAAATTTCAAGCATCGCTAGTTCTACATATTCTCAAGTTATCAAGGTGTTCAAAGTCTTCCTTTCAAGCATTCAATTTCTCCATTGAAGATCGAGGATTCAAGCTTTCAAGCCTTTGAAGGGATTAGGTGCAAACATTCAAGATTCATCATTCAAGCCATAGATCTAGCCATCATGCTGGTGTTATCTTCCTTCAAGATCCTTTGTGCATCCTCAAGATTCTTTCATACTCTATTCAAGGTGGATTCCAAGCATACAATCATGGAGGTTTATGGTTTCTAAAGTCCATGCTTTCATACTTGCATACATTTGAATTAAAATTGCATATCTATTGAATATCATAGCTTCATTGTTAGATTCAATTCTACTACTTGCTAGCATTCCATACTTTATTGATTTCAAGGTTGATTCCTAAATCGGGGTTTGACTAAGGAAAAACCCTCCCCACCAACAAACAAACATCTTTTTCTTGCAGGTATAGGTTCAGGACTATATATTTGAGACCAAATCTGGATACCCTTTTCAGATTTCTTTTGGATGGCGTGAACAGATTCTCTGTCGGACCTGTGTAGGTTAGCGTCGACATTATTAGGTCAGGGTTGACATTCATGTGTCAAGGTTGACCTTTTTCATAAGATGTCATTGGAACAGAAAAAGATTTCTGGGTTTTTTTCGTCTCTGTGTTCCAATTCAAGATCATCTGTTAGTTTTTCCAGAAATAGTCTACAGACCTCAAAAAACAAAATTCTTTGATCTGCATTTTTGTAAGGTTGGTTCTTCTTCCTATCCTGTTCAATTACTATAATTAAACATACTCATTTAATCAATTAACAGAATTTAAGATCCCCTTCTTTGTTCTCTTTCCAAATAGTTGATTCATTTGTGCATTAACACTTCTTTTTGGTTGATCAACTTGGAACTTCCATTTGTGTATTTGAGGATAGAAAAGGAGCATCTTGTCTTTTCCCTAATCACAATTGCAATACACAATCAATATAGTTCAAGTTAAATGTAAATTATGGTTGAGGGATTTAACACACTTTAAGCAAATCAAACAACAATTAGTAAACAAATCTCCTTACTTTACATTTTGGTAACATCAACATAACATTCAACCCATTTCATATCTTACATTTTGGTGAACCCGCGATAGAAAAATCCTTCTCTTTGGTGTTAGATTTACATCTTAGATTACAATGTGCATTTATAAATACAAAAAAACTTCTTACATTTTCATTATGAAATTCTTTTTGTGTATGGCTATTTTTCTCGTTATGCTTCTTTTAGCATCTCTTTATAGTACCTATGATGTCTATGAGAGTGTCATCCACTTTATCATGTTTGTTAATCTTCATGTTTGAATTTCTTATGCTATTTAAAGATTTACCAATACTAGTCTCCCTACTTTCAAAACTTTAATTAAGGATTTGTGTAGTGGACTTATTGCTCTTTTGGATTATGTGAAGAATTTGGTAGATGATACTCCATTACCTAATCTTCCTAACCTTCCTAATCCAATCATTTGTAATAATCCCACTCCTATTCTTCCATCTTCCATCCCTAGTTCTTCTCATACTTTTTTTAAGGCTCAAACTATGGTACAAGATGAGGATGTGAAAGAATTTCTAGATTTACCTTCTCCTTCTTATCCTATCCATGGTGATAATAAAGGAAAATCCAAAGAAACTTCTCCTAAAACCATTTTTCCACCTTACACAACATTCTCTCATAAGCATCATAATTAATCATCTCCCATAGATGTTATGCAAGATAGGTATACTAATGGAGACACTATGGTAGATAAACAAGGCTATACGGGTTTAGGGCTTGGTGTTAATGAACATGGCATTAAAAACTCAATCAATGTATCTCCTAAATATGCATGGTATAGGTTATCCATCTTCTCAATTTCATGTGGCTGATATTAACTATCGTCCTCCGCTTGATATTCTTCTTTCAACACCTACCTTAGATCATCTTGATACTCCTCAAGATGTGGCCAAGAAAGTGTATGTCCAGCTAATGAATTCCAAGAAAGAAAACTTTAAACCTATTCTGAAAAATGCTTTACATAAGTACAAATGTCCTTTCCACAATAGTAATAAAAATTTACTTGCTGACTGTGTGCATTTCAAGCTATCTGTCAGAGAAAGAGCTTCTCTTGGAATTATATCTTATTCCCGAGTGGTATTACAATTTCTTCATAATTTTGATATAGGGTATTCCCCTCATTCTTCCACAAGTTAGATTACATTTATCCTCTTGTTTATTCACTGGGGGGAAAGAGGTATCTTATTCCAGTCTTCTAGGATCCATTTTTACTCTTAGCATATCTTTTGTGTTGAGTTTAATTGATTATTCTTTCTGCATTCTATCCTTATAACTTCCTACACTCATGATATTATTTCTAGGACATCTGTTTTGTAAGGATATCTCTTTGCTATGAAATCTCTTGATATAATTCAATATATCGCTTTCCTTCACACTTGGGGGGCAAGGTACGTTCTTTCTTCCTCTATCGAAGGAGCTACTTTCCTTAGCTTAGTGGTGTGTGTTTATCTTACAACATTATTTCTGTGTAAGGATTTGTGTTTTGACTATTGATACCCTCTTATATGAGAGGTTATTGTCTTAGCTCATCACCTATTCTTTATTTTGCAAACTATGTTTCTGATAAAATCTTTCTCTGGCTTTGGGTTAGAGTTTGATTTCTTCATCCAAGGATTCTTCTTCCTCTTGATTACAGGGGGCTTTTTGATTGAATATTTGTTCCTTCTTTTCTTTAGAAGATGACATTTTATCCTAGGCACTCCTCTATGGTAGGGCTTGATGGCATGTAACTGATTGGATGTTTGATAATGTTAAGTTGAAGATGATGCAAGACATTAAATCAGTTAATGGTTTGTTTTTTCATTGATGTCAAATTGATATCATCTGTATGGTCATATACATAATGCCAAAGACTTCAGAGAATCAATGGAATAAAGGTTATTCTTTTAGCAATGCATAAAATTCAATTATTCACTAAGTGACAGACCACACTGGTGGAGTGCACACCATCAGTAAAGATAGAGACAAAGTCACAGTGATGCCCAACAAGCAGATTACAGTGTTGCCTGATGAAGCAAAATCATAGGATACCCGACGAGAAGAAGATAGTGTTGCTCGAGAAAGAAAAATCACAGGATGCCTGATGAGCTAAAAATAGTGTTTCCTGATGAGCAAGATCCAATGATGCCCGACAGATGGAGATCCCAAAGCTAACTGAAGCTACACAAACTAAACTGGTAGTTGTCACCAGCAACAAACTACAGAATTGACTGACAGAATAGAGAGATCAGAAAATGATAAAATATCTAGCTGGCAGAGCTAAAGGATAGACTTAACTAGTTGTTTTATTTTCTTTATTAAACCACCATTAAGTAATTGATTTAAATATGCTTTATATAGTTGGCAAGAAGATAACTAAGAGATAAATCAGGAGTTAAAGCCATAAATCAATTTGGCTTGATTGTTTTTCACGCCAAGAACCAAGAATCAAGAACCTAGAATTAAGGGATATCATGACTATTTAAGAGACAAGAATAATTCATTTCCTAAAGAAATCAAATACACAAGAGAGTGAACTAATAGAAGATGCTGAAGAGAAACTGATGAAGGATCAACTTCATGCAGTCCTAATCAATCAAGCTAAGGGAGAGCTAAAGAATTCTATAGACACTGACACATAGTGAAGCACAACATCACAGAGCAGAAAAGGTTAAGTACAAAGGAATTGAATTGATACATTGATCAGAAAGATATTGTAAGTAAATAGATCTGAAAATCTGCAATTCAGTTGCATTAGAAACAGGTCATTTTGTTCTAGTTTAACCATTGAAGCATTAAGTCTCCTAATAGAGTAGGACTTAACAGTCTTTTGTAATTGAGGTATATCCTAAAATATTACTAGAAGGTTGACTCATGATAGTAGCATCAGTCTTACCTAAAGCCTATTGACAGTCTAAGAAGAAGGCTGATTCAAGGATGGTAGTAAGATTAGCATAAAGCCTATTAACAGTCATGAGACTAATTCAAGGATGGTAGCATAGATTCTAGATACTAAGTGACAACCTATGTATAAAAATCCTCTAACAAGGTCACACTTAACCATGTGTTTGTAACCTTTAACAGGGTTGGCTCCTAATAGGGCTCACTTCAGAAGAGTGAAAATTTGGGGTACCGGTCCCAGTGGTTTTTCCTTTAACAGGATTTCCACATTAAAATCCTTGTGTTATATGTGTATTGTTTATTACTTTATTGTTTTACATTCTACATATGGACTCTTGGATTGATTGGTATACTCTGCATATTTACTGAGCATCGGTAAATATAGTTTTGCTGCTTATCGGTTATCAAGGAGAATAAGGACAGACAAGCTAAACTGACAGACAGTTATTTATTTCAAGTATTTCAAAGGCATACATCTTGTTGGGACCTAATAATTTGAAAAGTATTGATTGGTGGATTAAAGTTTAAATTGGATAATTTTTTTAGGCCACTGATTCACCCCCCCCCTCTTAGTTATTACTAATAGGGCTCTTGTTGATGATATCTCTTCCCTTTTGAGGATCCTTTTCCATAAGTGACATATTCATTTCACGATTATCTATGTTCTTGGATGTAAGGGTCAAGGCTCTTCACTAAGAATATGGTATACATTTTTTTTTAGTTGGATATCTCCTTACCTTGTGAAGTAGGTATTCTCTTTTCTCTTTCTTAACCTGCCTACTAGGTAGCCATGATAAGGAGGGGGGCATATATAGGGTCTCCCTTGTACCATAGATTACATTTATTTACATTTTGCAGCATGTTAAATCCTCAGAAGGTAACACACATAAGTTGCTAAATCCTGAAGAGACACACATTTTTACTTTTATTTTTGCTAAATCCTTGGAAGGTAACACACATAAGTTGTTAAATCCTGAAGAGACACAACTTTTTACTTTTATTTTTGCTAAATCCTTGGAAGGTAACACACATAAGTTGTTAAATCCTGAAGAGATACACACCCCTTTTTTATTTTACAATATTCTAAACCCTTGAAAGGTAACACACATAAGTTGCTAAATCCTAAATGGACACGCATTTTATATTCCATAGTGATACAAGAATGTGGATCTATGGATATTTTCAAAAAGCCATCAGAAGATGCATTTACAATTACAAGCATAGTTTTTGGGTGAACTTGTTGGGCTCTCCCTCCTTGGTGATTCATAGTAAGGTGGGCATCTTACTAGGCAAGGTAATCACTTTCCCTTCTCTCTCTTTCCCTTTCATGCTAGTAGGATTAGATCATGAAGTTATGTTATCTATGGTGTTGTTCTTGTCTTACTTATGTAGTCATATATGTTTTCTATGTTTAACTATTCTTTAATTTCGTATCTTTATGTATGTATGTTGAGTTATAATCCTTGGTTTGGGGGATCATATCCCTGACTTAGTGATATTCTACCTCATTGCAATCCCCCAGGATCTTTTCCCTCTAACTTTACCGTGAGCACGTTCGATTTTTGTACTCCCACTAAAGAGGGGGCTTAATGTATCTTCTTTAAATGGAAGCACTTCCATGTTAAGAATGTTTAGCCCTCCTTAGGGGATGTTTTTGACCACCATCATACTGTCCCCTCATTTCTGCATCATCCTCTTTTTCTATGCCTGTTTAGGACCCTGATTGGGCCTCTCCGGACACCTTCTACCCTACCTCGCATGTTTTCTAGGGGTTTTGACCCCCTAGGTGAGGGTCAACCTTGAGCTTAACCTAGGTCAGGGTCTACCTCAACCCTAACCTAGGTTAGGTTCAACCTCAACCTTGACCAAGGTTCCCTTTTGAAATCTAAAATCTTGTCGGCTGCCGGGGGTCATCCAAAATTCAATTTTCCCGCTTTTAGGTCATCTGTTTTGGGTTTTGAAGTGTTGATTCCTAAATTATGTTTAATATAGGTCCTCTTCTAGGGGAATGGGTCTAATTGGAATTTAATTATCCTATGTCGGCCTCCTTAGAAGATTGTGCCCTAATTTCATATAAAAGGAAGCTTTCTCCTCTCATTTTCTCTAACAACAAGAACCATCAACTAAGTAATAAGAGGTGATCAAGAAAAAGTTCAAGAATCCATTGTTCTATATGTTGTCAAGTCATCAAGGTGTTCAAAGTCTTCCTTTTAAGCATTCAAGTTCTCCATTGAAGATCAAGGATTCAATCTTTCAAGCCTTTGAAGGGATTAGGCGCAAACATTCAAGATTTATCATTCAAGCCCTAGATATAGCTATCATGGTGGTGTGATCTTCCTTCAAGATCCTTTTTGCATCCTTAAGATTCTTTTATACTCTCTTCAAGGTGGATTCCAAGCATACAATCATGGAGGTTTATGGTTTCTAAAGTCCATGCTTTCATACTTTCATACTTGCATATATTTGAATTACAATTGCATATCTATTGAATATCATAGCTTCATTGTTAGATTCAATTCTACTACTTGCTAATATTCCATACTTTATTGATTTCAAGGTTAGTTCCTAAATTGGGGTTTGAATAAGGAAAACCCCTCCCCCCAAATAAACAAACCTCTTTTTCTTGCAGGTACAGGTTCAGGATTGTAGATTTGAGACCAGATTTGGATACCCTTTTTGACTTTATTTCGGATAGCGTGAACAGATTCTCTGTCAGACCTGTGCAGGTCAGGGTTGACATTTATGGGTCAAGGTCAACCTTTTTCCTAAGATGACATTAGAATGGAAAAAGATTTTTGGGTTTTGTTCATCTCTATGTTCCGGTTCGGGATCATCTATCAGTTTTTCCAGAAATAGTCTATAGACCTCAGAAAATAGCATTGTTTGATCTGCACTTTTGTAAGGTTGCTTCTTCTTCCTATCCTTTTCAATTACTTTAATTAAACATACTCATTTAGTCAATTAACAGAATTTAAGATCCCCTTCTTTGTTCTCTTTTCGAATAGTTGATTCATTTGTGCATTAACCCTTCTTTTGGGTTGATCAACTTGGATCTTCCATTTGACTATTTGAGGATAGAAAAGGAGCATCTTATCTTCTCCCTAATCACAATTTCAATATACAATCAATAAAATTCAAATTAAATGTAAAGTATGGTTGAGGGATTTAACACACTTTAAGAAAATCAAACAACAATTAATAAACAAATCTCCTTATTTTACATTTTGGTAACATCAAGATAACATTCAACCCATTTCATATCTTACATTTTGGTGAACCAGCGATAGACAAATCCTTCTCTTTGGTGTTATTTTTAAATCTTAGATTACAATGTGCATTTATAAATACAAAAAAACTTCTTGCATTTTCATTATGAAATTCTTTTGGTGTATGGCTATTTTTCTCATTATGCTTCTTTTAGCATCTCTTTATAGTACCTATGATGTCTATGAGAGTGTCATCCACTTTATCATGTTTGTTAATCTTCATGTTTCAATTTCTTATGCTATTTAAAGATTTAAAAATACTAGTCTCCCTACTTTCAAAACTTTAATTAAGGATTTGTGTAGTGGACTTATTGCTCTTTTGGATTATGTGAAGAATTTGGTAGATGATACTCCATTACCTAATCTTCCCAACCTTCCTAATCCAATCATTTCTAATAATCCCACTCCTATTCTTCCATCTTCCATCCCTAATTCTTCTCATACTTATTTTAAGGCTCAAACTATGGTACAAGATGAGGATGTGCAAGAATTTCTAGATTTACCTTCTCCTTCTTATCCTATCCATGGTGATAATAAGGAAAATCCAAAGAAACTTCTCCTAAAATCATTGTTCCACCTTACACAACATTCTCTCATAAGCATCATAATCAATCATCTCCCATAGATGCTATGCAAGATAGGTATACTACTGGATACACTATTGTAGATAAACAAGGTTATATGGGTTTAGGGCTTCATGTTAATGAACATGCCATTAAAAACCTGATCAATGTATCTCATAAATATTATATGCATGGTATAGGTTATCCATCTTCTCAATTTCATGTGGCTGATATTAACTATTGTCCTCCTCTTGATATTCTTGGTCTAACACCTACCTTAGATCATCCTGATACTCCTCAAGATGTGGCTAAGAAAGTGTGTGTCTAGCTAATGAATTCCAAGAAAGAAAACTTTAAACCTATTCTGAAAAATGCTTTACATAAGTACAAATGTCCTTTCCACAATAGTAATAAACATTTACTTGCTGACTGCGTGCATTTCAAGCTATATGTCAAAGAAAGAGCTTCTCATGGAATTATATCTTATTCCCGAGCGGTATTATAATTTATTCATAATTTCTATATAGGGTATTCCTCTTGTTCTTCTACAAGTTAGATTGCATTTATCCTCTTATCTATTCACTGGGGGGCAAGAGGTATCTTATTCTACTCTTCTAGGATCCATTTTTACTCTTAGCATATCTTTTGTGTTGAGTTTAATTGGTTATTCTTTCTGCACTCTATCCTTATAACTTCCTACACTCATTTTATACTTTTTGCATCTTATCCTTATACTTATAATTGATTATTCTCTCTACATTGTTAGAATGAATTTAGAATAACTAAGAGGGGAGGGGTGAATCAGTAATCCTCAGGTCTAGATGCAGTAAATAAAAAAAATTTGTACTTCAGATCTACTCAGCAGCAGTAGCATATATCAAAAAATTTAAACATGAAGTTTACTATCAATTGAAATTAGCTTGAGGTAACATAACAGTAAAGAAAACCATAAGCATTCAAATAAGTTGACACAAGTATTTAATGTGGAAACCCAATATGGGAAAAACCACCACTAACATGCTACCAAGTTTTCACTCTTCTGAAGTGATGCCCTGTGAGGAGCCAACCCTGTTAAAGGTTACAATAACACACTACTAGGTGTGACCTGGTTAAAGGATTTAATCACCCTATCAGGAGTGACCTTGTTAGAGGACTTAGAACATTCCAATTTGAATGTCACCTTGTTAGAGGATTTATACAAATGACTGTTAAGTCAACCTTGTTAAAGGATTTAATTGATACAATGGTAAGAAAGTAATCAACAGTTTGTGATCTGGTACATACAACTTACTTTGCAATTCAGATCCAATTACAACTCTGATGTTAACTTACTGGGTAACTTGCATTGTCATTTCAACCTTTTGTTCTGCTTGGAAATCCATCAAGCAATCACACATGCAACACTCTGCTTCTGCCATTTTGCTTTCTCTGCTAGATCATGCTAAACAGTAAATCAACTATGCAAACCTTTTGCATACACATTCATTCATCCACACTTGCACCTTCAATGAATAACCCCTTGATATTATCATATACCTCTCTATCTAGATCAGATAAATCTTTTGCCGCTTAAACAAGATCGTAGATCTTAGGTTAGGTTAGATCCAACGGATCATTCCATTTTTGCATTACATTTTCTTCTCCAAAGTAGTCTCTAATTAAATCTTGAAACCATGCATTAATTATGGTTACCCAAACATTAAAAGACATGGATCAATCTTTAATTAACATTACATATCCCAATAGGATCAACTAAGTTGGCCAGAGATCTCAAATATCATCAATAATCAAACTTCTGTAAGTTGGCCTTCATTACCATTTTCACTCAGCAATTTCAATGGTGCTCGACATCGAGCAACTTTTTACTCATCACAAGAAACTTTACTCAACACAAGCAACTTTTCTCATCATAAGAAAGTTTACTCGGCACAAGCCAAACTTGCTCGGCACAGAACAACCAGAAAACTATCTTTGAAAGATAAACAACTAATTACTTTGCTAGAGTGCCAACTAATCAAATACCCTTTGAATTACCTTAACTCAACCATTTACTTGGTCCTCTTGTTAAATCTTCTTCATCAACAATAGATATGGTACTCAAACAGATAGCAATAGTCTCACCAGTAAAGGTTTGACATCAATGACAAAATAATAATTACTTGCATTGTCACTTTCCAACAATCTCCCTCTTTGGCATTGATGGCAACACAAAATATTAAAACAATGATTTAACAAGCATAGTTACCAACCAATCAAAAAATTCAGCTTTGTTCCATGATATGAACAAATCTTCATTAATGTCTTTATCTTCGTTCTGATTCTTATCTGTAAAACATTTCTCCCTCTGTGTCTATAATCACACTATAATCAACTGTGTCTAATCATCTATAGAATCCCTCTGAGTAGATAATCACTACAATGTTTTCAATAGTAACTCCTGCCTCTATGTAATCATTTCCTCTGTATAATTTCTCTTTCTCGGCAATCTCTTCCTTCACTTCTTCCTCTTTATAGGTAATCTCTCCCTCTCTGACAACAATGCCAAAGACGTCAATATCATGTATATCTTTAGTATTATGCTGATCTTGTCATCTTCAGTATGACTGATTTTTCTCTTCTGTCCTTGTACATCTTCACAACTTTAGCCAACATCCTAAAGTATGACTTACTGTGCATCAATGTGTCAGATTTTCTAAATGCAATATTTGATGCACCAGTACCATACAGAACTTAATTAGCCTTAGTTAGGGGAATCACCCCCAATTTACCTCATAGATACTCATGAGCATCCTTGGGTAGTGCTTTTGTGAATATGTCTACTAATTGTTCTTTAGTGTTCACATAATCCAATCTTAATTCTTTACTTTGAACTAGCTCTCTCAAGTAATGATACTTGATAGCTATGTGCTTTATCTTTGAGTGCATCACCAGATTTTTAGAAATATTAATAGCACTTATGTTATCACAATATATGACAATTGGATCAATGATTTATTCCTTCATACCTTTTAGTAGTATCTTCAATCACACAATGTTGGAACAGTTAACTGTTGCTGCCACATACTTGGCTTCAGCTATAGATTGTGAGGTGCAGTTCTATTTCTTGCTTGTCCAGGAGATCAATATCTTTCCTAAAAGAAATGCTCCACTAGTAGTACTTTTCCTATCATCAACATTTCCAGCCCAGTCAGAATCAGTGTAAACTCTGAGTTCAAACTTGTCATTCTTTTTGTAGTATAGACCATAGTCCTCAGTTCCTTCCAAATATCTCAGAATTCTTTTGACTTCCATTATGTGAGTTTCCTTAGGATTAGCAGAAAACCTTGCCACAATCCCAACAGGTAGAGCAATGTCAGGTCTGCTGTGAACAACATACTATAGTTTTTCAATCATTGACCTATAGAGTGTTTGGTTCACTTCTTTTGTGTCATCATGTTTTGTTAGTTTCTGTCTAGTAGCCATGGATTTACTCACTGGTTTGGACTCTTCCATTCCAAAAGTTTTTAGTATCTCTTTGATATATTTAGATTGATTAATATAGATACCGTTCTTCATTTGATAAATTTTTAAGCCAACAAAAAATTTTATTTCTCCAAACATAGACATCTCAAAATTAGTTTGCATCTTTGTTGCAAATTTTTGACATAACACATCTTGTCCACTAAATATGATGTCATCTACAAAAATTTCAGCTAATAATGTACCTTTTCTTTGCTCTGTCTTCAAGTACAGGCTGTTGTTGTCATTGGTTCTTGCAAATCAAATCTTGATTAGATAATTCTGCAATCTCTCATACCATGCTCTTGGCACTTGCTTTAATCCATATAATGCTTTGTGTAATCTGCAAACCATATTCCCGTTGTTTGGGTCTACAAAACCATCAGCTTGTTCAATATATACTTCTTCTTCCAAGATTCCATTGAGAAATGCAGATTTCACATCCATCTGATAAACTTTGAATCCTTTGTAGGCTGCATATGCAAGTAAGGTTCTGACACCTTCCAATCTTACAACTGGGGTGAAGGTTTCTCCATAGTCAATTCCTTCCTCCTGTGCATAACCCTTGCATACCATTCTAGCTTTGTTTCTTGTCACTTCTCCATGTTCATTTAGTTTGTTCCTGAATACCCACTTTGTGCCAATTACATTTTTATCCTTTGGCCTAGGTACAAGTGTCCAAGTTTTGTTCTTCTCAATTTGTTCAATTTCCTCATTCATTGATTGTATCCAATATTCATTTTCTAAAGCATCTTTCACTGTTTTGGGCTCAAATTCACATAACAGACATGTGTCATTTTTCAACTTACTTCTTGTCATAACAACAGAATCCTTTGACCAAATGATTTGATCAGAATTATGATTCCTTCTCACATATTTTTCTAAGGTAGGCTCAGTCCTTGCTTTAGGTTCATCATCTGTATTTAGTTCTGGTTGATTCATCAGATAGCTCGACATCTCCATCAGATAGCTCGGCATTCACTTGCAGTTTCTCATCAAATCCACTTTGTGACTTGGTAGGTGCATGTTGCTGTTTAGTAGTAGTCTCAGGTAGTGAATTAGAATCTTCCTCATCCAAATATATGAATGATCTTTAGCTTTCAAGTTCTTGTGTACTTTCAGCTTCATTTCTTTCCGCAAACTCATCAATTCTTACATTTGCACTTTCAACAATTTTTTTAGTATTAGAATTCAGACATTTGTATGCTTTTCTTTTGGTTGAATAACCAAGGAATATACCTTCTTCACCTTTAGCATCTAGTTTTCCATTTCTGTTGTCTTTCAGTATAAAATATTTGCTTCCAAAGACTTTAAAATAATTTACACTAGGTGCATAACCATACCAAAGTTCATAAGGTGTAGCATTTGTACCTTTCTTGACTTGGACTCTATTCAGTGTATAGACTACAGTACTTACAACTTCTTTCCAATACTTTTGTGCAACATTTTTCTCCATCATTAGTGTTCTTGCACTGTCCATAATAGATTTGTTCCTTTGTTCAGCAATACCATTTTATGGAGGAGTCCTAGGTGCAGACATATGTCTCTTTATGCCTCGGTCATTACAAAACCTATTAAACTCATTAGAAAAAAACTCTCCCCCTCTGTCAGATCTTAAGCATTTCAAACTTTTGCTTGTTTCCTTTTCAACTTTAGCTAAGTACCATTTAAATAATTGGAATGCATCAGATTTTTCTTTGAGAAACATTACAGTCATCATCCTTGAATAATCATCAAAAAATAGAATAAAGTATCAGGCACCACAATAGCTTCTTTCCCCAATGGGACCATAGAGATCAGTATGGACCAATTCCAAAATTTCCTCTGATACATATGTTTTTCTCTTGAAACTAGACTTAGTCATCTTTCCAAGTTGACATTGTTTACACATAGCATTCTTAGGTTTCTTTAACTTAGGTAGCCCTCTAACCTTTTTTAGTTTACTTATGCTTACCAAGTTATCAAAGTTCACATGATACAACCTTTTATGCCATAACCAAAAATCATTGTATTGTGCAAATAAACATGTTTCTTCAGATAAATCCAGATAAAATAAGTTACCTTTAGTCTGATCACCACTTCCAACTAATTCTCTAGTAGAATCATAGATTTTAGCTTTTCTGTGATGGAATTCAACTTTGTAACCAAAATTTTTCAACTGTGTGACACTCAAAAAATTATATTTTAGATCATCAACCCAATACACATCATCACATCTTATTTTGTCTGTCAAATTAATCAATCCATTACCTTTGATAAGACATGGTGAATCATTACCAAATTTTACATATCCTCCTTTACATTGGCTTAGGGTTTCAAACTTATCTTTGTCACCAGTCATATGATGGGGACAACCACTGTCAATGATCCAATGATCATTCTTCCTCATATAAGAGATTAGTGCAGTTTTCTCATCATCATCAGAATCTTCTTTTATTGCAACATAAACAACTTCTATATCATTGTCATCAGAATTATCAGTGTCATGTTCAGAAGTTTCTTCAGTAATATAACAAGATTTATTACCTTTTTCTTTGTAGTCCTTATATTTCTTGAAGTCTTGATCATCCTTTCTGTCTTTATATTCCTTGTACTTTTTTCCCCTTCTTTCATCCTTTTCATTTTTTTCAGGACATCTAGCAGCTATATGACCAACTTTGTTGCATGAAAAACAAATGATAGGAAGTTTACTTCTATATTTTCCTTTTCCTCTGGATAGTCTTTTTGCCATGAGTGCTTCAAGCTCTTCAAGATCATCAATGAAAGTGTCACTATCATTGTCCACATATTTCTTTCCTTTCTTATTGAGAACCAGCTGTGATCTAAAAGTAGAATCAATCCCTTGTGGATTATAGTTATCATAATTTGACATTTCAAATGCAGTGAGTCTGCCTATCAGATTTTCCAGATTCAGATTATTGTTAGGAG
>MU224316.1:150243-186741 GCA_018584345.1 Thuja plicata | reverse complement strand
CTACAGTATCTCTGTTATTTTATCTCTGTGGATTCATGTTTTCATTGACTCTTTGCCCAGGGGATAGGCACTGGTCTGAGGTATAGTTTGCAATATGTTCCTCATCCAATATCAAAATCAAATTAATTACAATACTCTTGTTACTAAGAACAAATGAGCAGAACTCATAAGAATTGGTATTAGCAGGATACTATTTAGTTTGTTGATTCCTTAGAGAGAGAATCAAAAGGTTAGCCTTCCTTGAGTTTAAATTCATAAAAAGAAGAAGGATAAGCATCCTTATGCCACTATTTTTGTTATTAAAGTCATAAGTATTTCCCTGTCAAGCTCTGTTTCAGAATTGTTTTCAGTCATCTGAAGAGTGATATCTTGTTGATAAAATCATAAATATAATGACATAACAGTGAAGACCCAATCCACCATTTGAGGTTTACTTGACATATAGTGAACTATCTAAGTAACACCTGCCTGAGTTTGTGGAGCTCGAAAACGAAGAAGGATATTATCCAATCCTTAGCAATTAGCCTTTCTCTTGTCAAAAGGAGTTTTCATTCAAGTATAATCAGTTTAAGGTTGAGATACAAGAAAAAGTGCTAACACCAGGGTCCCCCTTTCAAATCTGAAATCTTGTCGACTGCCGGGGGTCATCCAAAATTCCATTTTCCCTCTTCTGGGTCGGCTGTTTTAGGTTCCAAAGTGTTGGTTCCTAAATTATATTTAATATAGGTCATCTTCTAGGGGCATGGGTCTAATTGGAATTTACACTAATTGGAAGATTGTGCCCTAATTTCCTATAAAAGGAAGCTTTCTCCTCTCATTTTCTTTAACAACAAGAACCATCAACTAAGTAATAAGAGGTGATCAAACAAAAGTTCAAGCATCCATTATTCTACATGTTCTCAAGTTATCAAGGTGTTCAAATTCTTCCTTTCAATCATTCAATTTCTCCATTGAAGATCAAGGATTCAAACTTTCAAGCCTTTGAAGGGATTAGGTGGAAACATTCAAGATTCATCATTCAAGCCCTAGATCTAGCCATCATGGTGGTGTGATCTTCCTTCAAGATCCTTTTTGTATCCTCAATATTCCTTCATACTCTCTTCAAAGTGGATTCCAAGCATACAATCATGGAGGTTTATGGTTTCTAAAGTCCATGCTTTCATACTTTCATACTTGCATACATTTAAATTACAATTGCATATCTATTGAATATCATAGCTTCATTGCTAGATTCAATTCTACTACTTGCTAGCATTCCATAATTTATTGATTTCAAGGTTGATTCCTAAATTGGGGTTTGACTAAGGCAAAACCCTCCTCCCCATCAAACAAACCTCTTTTTCTTGTAGGTACAGGTTCAGGACTATAGATTTGAGACCAGATCTGGATACCCTTTTCGGCTTTCTTTCGGACGACGCGAATAGATGCTTTTTGGACTAGTGCAGGTCAAGGTTGACATTATTGGGCTAGGGTTGACATTAATGGGTCAAGGTTGACCATTTTCATAAGATGACATCAGAATGGAAAAAGATTTTTGGGTTTTGTTCGTCTCTGCGTTCCGGTTTGGGATCATCTGTCAGTTTTTCTAGAAACAGTCTGCAGACCTCAGAAAATAGCATTCTTTGATCTGCAATTTTGTAAGGCTGGTTCTTCTACCTATCCTTTTCAATTACTATAGTTAAACATACTCATTTAATCAATTAACAAAATTTAAGATCCCCTTCTTTGTTCTCTTTCTGAATAGTTGATTCATTTGTGCATTAACCCTTCTTTTGGGTTGATCAGCTTGGATCTTCCATTTGTGTATTTGAGGATAGAAAAGGAGCATCTTATCTTCTCCCTAATCACAATTTCTATACACAATCAATAAAATTCAAATTAAATGTAAATTATGGTTGAGGGATTTAACACACTTTAAGAAAATCAAACAACAATTAATAAACAAATCTCCTTACTTTACACTTTGGTAACATCAACGTAACATTCTACCCATCTTATATCTTACAGGTACTTACATGGAACTTTTCAAGCATTATTGATGTTATTTCTTAGTTTTATTTTGATTGGATTGTTATCCATTGATGTTGTATGGCAGTAAGCTTGAATGTATGTTTTGTATTTGAGCAGTGAGCTCTAGGTAGTGTGATTGAATGCATGCACATTCCCTGTATATACTTAACCCCTAAAAAGGTAATTTATTTCTGTAGAAGTAATACTTGTGGGTTCCATCTCTACTGTGGTTTTCCCCTTAACCATATTTCCATGAAAAATAATGGTTATGATGTTGTGGATATTTTTTTTAATGTTTCAGGTATTTACTATTTATTGCTTTGAGTTTATGGTTAAAGAATCTAATTGGTAGAGATAAATTTTTTGGAACACTAATCAAAACCTCCCCTTTTAGTGTACCTTAATCCTAACAATTGGTATCACAAATTTGTTCCTTGGAAGAAGTCTAACTGCTTGAGGAAGGTCTTCATGGAATATTTAATAGTTTCTTGAAGTGCTCAGAAGTATCTCTTTGTTGCACTTGATGATATTAACAAATCAAATTATCATAAAATGGAATTGGAAAAGAAGCTTAAGGATGCTAAAAGTTTTATTGAGAATCTAAAGGAACACTTGAACAAATCAAGAGATAAGATGAAAGATCTTGTTGATCAGTTGAAGCTTAAAAATGATTAAAAAGCCTCAAAAGAGAAAATAGATGATCTCACAAGAGATAGAGATAATTTGAAAAATGAATTACAAGTTGTGGTAATGAAGAATACCAAGGAGATTGAAGTGAAGAAAAATCTTGAGCAAGCCTTGAAGGATAAAATAGAAGAATGTTAGAAACTAAATGGTGAAGTTGGACAATTGCAGATCAATCTTGAAGAATCTAGACAAAATGAGAAGAAATTTTAAAGATTCAATGAAGTTCTTAGGAGTGAACTTGAAGTAGCTAATGAATTCCATGAAAAATTGAAATCTAGTTCAGTGAAGCTTGATGCTCAACTTGAAAGTCAAAGACCTAAAGGAAATTCACAAGGACTTGGTTTTGAGAAGGGAGAATGTTCTGGAATTGGTGAACAAATCAATTCATCAGAGAATCAGACTAAAGAACCTAAGGAGATACCTATGAGGCAATCAAATTTTAACCTCAAATGATTTTCATGTAACAAATTTGGTCATAGAACGAAGGAGGGAAGAAAAAGATCTATTGCTACATTATTTTCAAGTTATTATTACACTTTCTACAAGTATGGATACAAATCAAATAAATGCAAATCAAAGGTGAATAATTCTATGAACCACAAGAATATAATCTATTACAAATGCAAACAATTTTGGAAATATTACGAAGCAATGTAGATTGAGGACAAATCCAGTGAATGCAAGGTATGAAAATGTGACATGTTTTAATAATGAAAATTTTGTTCATATTGCTAGGTATTATAGATACAATAATGCAACGATAGAGAGAAACAATGTGCAGAATGATAATGGAAAGAAAATAATTGATTTTGATGAAGTTAGGATGGACATGAGTCAGACATAGGTTAAAAAAGAATAGATTGGTTCTATAGGAAAGATCACACTAGTTTTTGGTGTGGAAATTTCATCAAAAATTTGATTAGGTCATTGACCTAAATGAGAATATTTCATGAAAAATCTTTACTCGACCCCTGAATCTAATAAAGTTGTGAATGTGATTGGAATATGCAAATTCAGAAGTAAATGTATGACTTTTTATTTTATTCGCAAGAATTTGATTGATATTTTGAAGGATTGGAAACAAATTTTTTGTCCCCTGTTCTGAGATAATTTGAAGTTAGGGCATGATGCGTGAACTACTATCTAATTTTGGATATGCGAGTTATAGAAGAGTTTGCAGAGGATTCAAAGGTGATTTTTATGGAGATTAAGGATATTTGACATCGATTTCAAAGATCTTCCCTAGATTCATTGAAAATGTATTTTACTTTGGGCAGTTTCATTTTTGAAGTCTGGTCATGGATACATAGAGAGTAGTCAATATAACAAAATTTCCTAGACTAGTATTCAAGAAACAACCGCACAAACCTACAGAGGATAAACCTTATGGATCCCTCCATTCCCTATGGAGTTCTACACATCAAAAAAAATATATAGATTTTAACTTGGAGGAACTAGGAGATAAAGATATTGCACTACAATTCAATGAGGTGTCTAAGGGTTCAATTTTGAAAGATCAATACAAAGTTTTAGCAGAGAAAAAGTTTGCATAGGTCATGGAGTTTCCTAATTCCTTTGAAGAAGATTGGGTTTGGTATGTATTAAGTAGAGTGCATGATCATTTTATGTTGATAGACAAACCTTATAATTTCTCAAAGAAAGTTCTAAAGGCAGTTAACAGATTCTATGATAGTGGAGAGGTGCCTAAACTGAAATCTATTCAAAAGAAAATAGTGAAAAATCTAATTGGTTCTCAGCGGGAAAAACAAGCAATGATAGTGAACAATATTCTTCAACCTGATGTGAAGTTTGCATCCATGGTGTTGGGTTACAAGGTATTTCATTCTAGCAGAAAAAATTCTATTTCCAGCACAATTATATATGTTGCATATAAGATGGTGAAAGAGAATGGGGAATATGAAATTTTTGAATCACTAAGAGATCAACTTATGAAAATTATGGAGAAGATAAAGAAGGAAAAAAAGAAAATCTTCAAGTATGGTTCTCTGTTGGTATGTGTATTCTTCTATTTCATAAATTAATTTCATGGAGTGGGAAACATTAAGTGGAAATAAGATAAACCAGTTGTAATTCAGATCAAGGAACTTTATAATATGTTAGGAGAAAAGAAGCCATAATTAATTTATGGGGATACTTTAAAAGTTTTCAAGAATCTATGCAGTTTAGATACAAGATTCCACCTGAGATAGTGAGGAAGTATGGTGATAGAATTTTTTTTCATGGTAGAGAATGATGCATTAACTAAAGGCTAAGAAAAATCTACAAAGGATGTATTGATTGTACCAGTTGTGTATCTGATGTAGACAAATTTAATAAGGAGACCGAGGAGAAACTAAATGCAATATCAAAGTCTTTTGATCATTTGAATAATTTAGCATCATTACATGTTGTGGAAGTGACTACATTAAATGATAAAATCAAAACTCTAGTCACTGAGAAGGAAAGAGTGAAAGGAAGGGTGAGTCATCTTATGAGCTTAATTGTTTCTAAGCTTGACATTTTGTTTACAGTTTGAGGGAAGCAGAGATTGCATACACTATGCCTGATACTATAGATATTGTTAGTAAAGAGAAGGAAGCTCATGCAATCTGTGGGCTGATTCAAGTGACGAAGATATTGAAGAAGAGTTGTGACACAAACTTTGCATCTCTAGGAAGAATTTTCTCAGACATTTTCAAATTCTTGTAAATATGTATGCATAACTTTAATATAGTAGATGATATAGGATTTTGGTAGTTGAATTTTTAGGAGGACCCTAAACTTTGTCATTTTTTGAAAGGGGGAGAGATAACAAGATAAAAATGGGATAATTAGCTCAAGGAGGGTACAAATTTTTGTTAAAGAGAGAAACTTTTCAAAGTTTGGTATTTTTGGACAATTAGTCATTTTCTCACTAAGTATTTCCATCAATGCCAAAGAGGGATATTGTTGGCAAGAGGAACTGGCATGGAGGAGTTTTATGTTGTCATTTATGGAAACTATACACTATTCTGAAGATGACTTGCTATGGTTAGACGATACCAAATGATAGAGTATAGATTTGGATAAGTATGGAGTAGAATACCCAATGTACAAGTTTCAATATATGGATTGGTACAAGAGTATATGATCATTTTTTGCAGTGTGAACCTAGGAGGAGATTCATAGAGGTATTATGTAATTTTTTCTATGATTGAAGAAATTTATATTATCATTTGATCAAGTTACATCCTTTCAAATATTAGTTTAAAAAGTATAGTGAAGAGTAGTGACAATTGGGCAGTGGATCAATTAGCTATTCTATCAGATTGATGATATGATCAGTTTGATTGATGCAGATGTTAGAGATGACATCTATGATGACATTTGTACTTTTTTTTAGGTTAGGAACATTTTTTTAAGACATATTTATCTAACACTTCACACGTTATTTATTTTGTTCTTAAGGACAACAATGAGAGTTATTATATTTGAAGATGGATATATAAGATCATGTTTTTGAGATGTTTTAATATAGAGATGGTTGGATATAATTGAGATATGTTGTGTTTGATTGATGGATCTATGAGAAGAGACTCAACTATCAGTTAAGAAGATTTATTTGGTACTTACATGGGTTGTTCAAGCATTATTAATGCTATTTCTCAATTTTCTTTTGATTGGATTGTTATCCATTGATTTTGTATGTTAGTGCACCTTAATTTATGTTTTTTATTTGAGTAGTGATCTCTAGGTAGTGTGCCTAAAGTCACATGCATTCTTTTTATGCACTTAACCCCTAATAGGGTAACTTATTTCACCAAAAGTAATACTTTTGGGTTCCATCCCCATCATGGATTTTCCCTTAACCAACTTTCCATGATAAAAACTATGGTGTTATGATGATGTGGATGTTTTTTTTATATTGTAGTTGTTTACTATTTATTGATTTTAGTTTATGGTCAAAGAATATAATTACTAGAGCTAAACTTTTGGAACACTGATTCACCCCCACCTCTCAGTGTACCTCAATCCTAACAATTAGTCCATATCATCCACTCATTTCCTTTTACCTCTTAATCTTCTTTATCCTCAATATTTCCTAACTAATCCTTATTATATTTACCTACTCTCTAATTCTAGAAACTCACCTAGAACCTCTTAATCCTAGCTCTTGATTTTCATGAGACTTCTATAAAACAAGACTTTCTCCTCACATTAGATCCCCTATGATTTTGGAGAACTCATGTTATCTTATAAACCTAGTTTACTTGTGATATTTATAAGCCCACAAATATCATCTTTCCATCCTAATATCATCACCTCATTACCTTCATACACCCACTATCATATATTTTCTTCGATCAAACAGTCTCCATTCTTTCATAGCCTCTAATGCGTGCGCTTACAAAACTAAGAACACCTACCTTTTAAATGCAAGATCTTGGAAGATAGGAGTAAAATTGAGTCAAGCATATCATGAGTGCATTTGGTGACTTGTCTTGTTTATTTCATGTCTATTAATTTAGGAAGAAGTGTTGTATTGGATGATGTTGGTTTCACTTTGTGTACCTAGGGCTTGTGCTTGGGAATATTGGGTTCACAAGATAGGTTGTTTGATTTACACCATTGTTAACTTTGAGTGTGAATTTAAATCTTTCATTGCATTTTTTTTTAATCTTATTTTGATTCACATTTTCATCTACTATAGATTTATTTTGTTAATTCAGTTTAGATTATTAAATAGGAGGTATCCTATTTCATCACAAAAATTGGTGAATGTAATATATCTCATAGTGCCTGGAGTTTTTCCTCCTAAGTTCCTATTACATATTTCATTAAATTTTTCTTATGTATTTTACATTTAAAATTAATCTACCTTTTGTAGGTTTGTGTTAGGTTTATTATTCCTTTATTTTATTGTTCATTATTTACAATGCCATTCACATGGATCCTTATAAGAATTTACCTCAGGATTATATTCATGCATATATAAAGGATTAAAAAGTCATTTCCATATTTATTGAATATAATTATTTGATCCTTGATAATATATCATGTTTCTTTTTCTATATATATTAAGCTAAATATTTTAGAATGAAATTTTTTCATGCATATATAGATTTCCTCTTTCATGGACCTTATTGGTACTTTCCTTCTATTTTTGAAGACTTTGACTGAATTCATTTTCTTAACTGATGATTATTATACTTATTGTAATGAATAATGATGATGATGATGATGATTATGATGATGATGATGATGATGATGATGATAATGATGATGTTGCTCCTATCTTTTAGAGGAACATATTGAGAGTATGCTTTATTTTATGAGGTTAGGTTTTCATTAGCTATTCATCAAGTTGTTGAGCATAATGATGCAACTCTTTCCATTTATTATGAAAACCTTATTTGAATATCCTTAAATTTACATTATTTTGAATTTGGATCTTATGAGGAGCCTAAAAAATTCGGTACATTTTTTCTTCCTTATTAGATTTAGCCCCTTCAAAGCCACTTCTGTTAGAATATGTGAAAATAGATATAAACCAAAATCTAATGAAAGTGTTAGGTAAACAACTGGAAATAAATAGAGAGAATAATAATATTAGACAAACTTAATATAAATCATTAGGGGCATAATAGCATCAAGAGAAATCTCCTATATGCAATATCCTAGTATTTCTAATATATCAAATGCAAGAAAGGTAGCCTTTTTATATAGGCTAATGTTGATAGGAAGCATGGACAAGGTTGAGACAAGTGTCTCAACCTAGAGGAAGTAGAGTCCTAGTAGGACTCAACAATATGATCCTCTATAATAGTTAGAGTCTAAATTGGAATCAGCCATATCACAGGAGTTAGAGTCCAAATTAGACTCAATCACATCCTCCTAAATTATATACACCTAATAAAAGAAATAAAATAAGTAAGTTCACCTAAGTAAACTTAAGTCAAGAGTAAAATTGAAAGGACCATTTACTCTAACAGCCCCCCTCTTAAGTCCAAATTAGGGAGTATAATTATGCAGTACAGAGCATATGGGTCCTAGAAGAAAATCCATGTTAGGTACCCATGTGCAGTACATAGCATATGGGTCCTGGAAACAAATCCATGTTAGGTACCCATGTACAACTACAAATCTTTCTCTCATAACTAGAGAAAGGGAGAAAACCCAGTGGGAGAAAAATCCTCTCCAAAAGAGAAAAAATAAGAAACTAAAAATCTCCAGCAAAAGGAGACACCTTTCACACCCAAAGCAAAGTACGTAAGTGAATGAACTTTCTCTTAGTGAAGGGTTTGGTGGAAATGTTTGTAGTCAGATCTGAGGATAGTACTGAAGATCAAGGACCTTCTCATGAATCAAATCCCAAATGTAGTACATGTGAATTGAATGATGGATTGAATTGTGAGAAATCAAAATGGCACTCTGGTTTTCAAAAAAGATAATTGTTGGCTTTCAAAAAGGAATTACAAACTCAGTGAGGATGTTCTGAACCCAAATTGTCTCAATATCTGCATTAACTACTCCTCAATACTCAGCCTCAGTGAATGAAAGAGAAATAGAATATTGCTTCTTGCTCAACCAAGAAATTGGACCTAAACCAAGAGAGAAGCAATACCCCAAAGTAGACTTGTGATCCTTAGAATTGATTTCCCAATTTGAATTTGTGTATCCTATCAAGTCAATATCCACATCCACTGCATAATGAATCTCATAACTATGAGTACCCTAGATATAATGAAGAATCATCTTAGCTTCTTTCTAGTGCAGCTCATGTGACTCCTACATGAACCTAGAGACTATGTCGACAACAAATGAAATACTAGGCCTCGTGTGAGTCAAATGTATGAGGATAACAACCAATTGATGATACAAGGTAGCATTGAACAAGGGTGAAGGACAAGAAGCCTCAAGTTTGAATCTTAAAATAAATGGAGTCGTTGCAAACTTACAGTTAGCCATGTGAAATCTGGAGAGCATATTAAGAGCACAATTAGGTTTTCCAATGAAGATACTAGAAGGTGACTAAGTGATCTCAATCCCTAAGAAGTAGTGGATAATTCCTAAGTAAGACATCAAGAACTGATCATGAAGGGCATATTTGATTGTCATGATGTGGGATGAGTAACTCCCCATGATCAATAAGTCATTAACATAGAGGACAAGGAAAGTTACAGTATTATCCTACCCCAAAATATAGATATTCAGATTAGAAATACACTAAGTGAACCCAAGTGATAGAAGGAAGGAGTCCATCTTGGCATACCAGGCTTGAGGAGCCTCTTTAAGGCCATAGAGAGACTTCCAAAGGTGGAAAATAGGTGAAGGGTCATGGATGAACCCATATGGTTGCTCCATATATAAATCCTCCTGAAGGTCACCATGAAGAAACTCCATCTTCACATCTATTTGATGAAATTCCCAGGAATGAACTGCAACAATAGAAAGAACAAGTTGGATTGAATTCATCTATGGAACTGACACAAAAGTCTTAGAGTAGTCAATCCCAAGAACCTGGGAGAATCCTTTGGAAACCAAGCAAGCCTTATTCTTATCAACCGACCAATATATAGAAAATTTTGTTTGATATATCCACTTGCACCAAATAATTTTCTTTCCCTTAGGAAGAGGGACTAAATCCCAAGTATGGTTCCTCTCTAAGGAACTAACATCCTCTTTCATAGAAACATACCACTTAGAGACACCAGAAGATTCCCGAAAGGATTGTGCATCAGAAGCTGTAGAAATGAAGAGATGTGGAGCTTGCTCAAACTATGACCTTTTCCTTCTGTCATCTGAAGGATCAACAACCCAATCACATGTTGACTCCAATGTTTGACAAGCCAAAAGAGGCTTATTAGCTAGACAATGTGGAGAATCTAGAGGATAATCTTCATCTTCTGAATAATGAGTAAGAGAGGAGTAAGAGGGATCCTCACCATTGTAATTTGAAGAGGAAGACTCCTCGGTAGGATTAGGAGGATTAAAATCCTCAGAAGAACTATCATCATGTAGTCGCAATGTCTCCATATGAATAAAGGATGGAGAAGTGGTAGAAGAAGAACTGGAGATTATTTTCCTCAAAATGAACACTCCTCTCAATGAAAAGCTCATGTGTGGTAGGATTGAGAAGCTTGTATCCTTTGACACCATCTAAATACTAAACAAATATGTAAGGCCTACTCTACAGATCTATAGTCTTACATTTATCTACTGGAATGTGGGCCCATGTAGGAGACCCAAACACTCAAAAGTGGTTTAGCTATGGGTTTTCAACTAGTCAAAGCCCTATTTTTTATCCCCCAAAATAAATAGGGTGTACACCCTACAAAGAGAGAGAGAGAGAGAGAGAGAGAGAGAGAGAGAGAGAGAGAGAGAGAGAGAGCCCTTACCATACATTTTAGGGGTTGCAAAGGGTCCTAAGGGGTCATAAGGTGTTCTAGGACATCTTAAGACCACCAATAACCGAATAGGACCCCTTACCATTTATTTTTATATGGTAAGGGGTCTTAGGACACATTAATGTGTTGTAGGACATCTTAACAACCCTTACAATCCCTAAGATGTAGAGAGATTGTTCTTCAAGGACCCTATGAAGTTATAAGGGATCCTAAGACACATTACTATGTCTTAGGACCCCTTATGACCCATTAGAACACCTTAGGACCCCTTATGATACATCTTAGGGGTGGTAAAGGGTCCTAAGGGGTTATAAGGGGTTGTAGGACACATTAATATGTTTTCGGACACCTTAAGACCACTTACAACCCCTTAGGATCCCTTATATGTAGAGAGAGGGTTCCTAGAGAGTCCTAGGGGGTTTCTACGACATATTAACATCTCCCAAGACCTCTTACCATATATCTTAGGGGTTCTAAATATTCACAATGGGTCATAAGGGGTCCTAGGACTCATTAATGTGTTTTAGGACCCCTTAAGAATCCTTAACAATCCTTACAACCCATAATATGTAGAGATTGGTATTCAATGATCCTAAGTGGTCATAAGGGATCCTAGAACACATTAATGTGGTCTAGGACCACTTATGACCTCTTAGGACACCTTAGGACCCCTTACCATACATCTTAGGTATCGTAAAGGGTCTAAGGTGTCATAAGGGGTTCTAAGACACCTTGATGTGTCCTATGACCCCTTTAAGTCAACTTATGAGCCCTTAGGACTCCTTATAAT
Source organism: Thuja plicata (assembly GCA_018584345.1). Taxonomy (NCBI): domain Eukaryota; kingdom Viridiplantae; phylum Streptophyta; class Pinopsida; order Cupressales; family Cupressaceae; genus Thuja; species Thuja plicata. Next base: position 174,867 of record MU224316.1, on the reverse strand, counting down.
TCATTAGTGTATCGTGTGTGGTCCTAAGGAGTTATAGGGATTCTAAGGGGTCCTATGACACATTAATGTGTCCTACGACCCCTTAACAACCCTTAAAACCCCTAAGATGTAGAGAGAGGGGTTTTAAAGGGTCCTAAGGGGTCATAAGAAGTTATAAGGGGTTCTAGAACACATTAATGCGTCTTATAACTCCTTAAGACCTCTTACAACCCCTTACCATACATTAATGTATGGTAAAGGGTCCTATGGGGTGTTAGGGAGTCCTAGGAAAAAGTAATGTGTCCTAGGACATGTTAAAAACCCTTACAAAACCTAAGATGTAGAGAGATTGGTTCTAAAGGGTACTAAGGGGTCATAAGGGGTCCTAAGAGATATTAAAGTGTCCTAGGACCCCTTACCCTACATCTTAGGGTTGCTAAAAAGTCCTAACATGTTATAAGGGGTCCTAGGACACACTAATATATTCTAGGACCCCTTATGACCCTTTAGGACCAATTAGCATACATCTTAAGGGTCTTAAAAGGTCACAAGGGGTCCTATGGTACACTAATGTTTCTTTAGATCCCTTACAACCCCTTATGATACATTAGCGTTTATTAGTGTATGGTAAGTCATGCTAATGGGTTTTAAGGGGTCTAAAGGATCCTTGGACATTTTAATGTGTCGTAGGACACCTTAACAATTGTTATAACCCTTGAGATGTAGAGAGAAGGGTCTTCAAGGGTCCTAAATGGGCATAAGGGGTCCTAGGACCCATTTTCACCCTTAGGACACCTTAGGACCCTTTACCATACACTTTACATGTTGTAAAGGCTCCTTAGGGGTCATAAGGGGTTCTAGGACAAATTGATCTATCCTATTACCCCTTATTACCCCTTACAACCTCTGTCTCTCTCTCTCTCTCTAATGGGTCCTATGACAATTAATGTGTTCTAAGGGGTCCTAATGGGTTCTTATGTGTTCTAATGGGTCTTAATGGATACTAAGAGTTTTTAATGTGTCCTAATGGTTCCAAGGACCACTTAGAACCCATTATAACCCCTTAGGAAACATTAAGACACATTAGAACACATTAGAGCCCATTAGTGTGTCCAAATGTTACTCCAAATGAGCTTTGAAGGTTGTCATAAGTATTCAAGCACTCAAATTGACAGTCGATAACAGAGTCACGTACAGACCAGTCGGTATAATCACCAAAGTATAGAGTTAATCAAGAGTACTGATCATGCACAAATTTAACCGAGTGCAGTGATTACCAAGCAAACAAACTTTACCGAGATACATAGTATAATCAAGCAGTAGTATAACTAAGATACACAGAGAACACCAAGCACCGAGAGACAACATTTATTGAGTGGACCAAAGGCCACATAAAAGTTTGTTATGGCACATCAATCTAGGTAAAAACATTTTGTCGACCTGGATAATTATTTACAATGATCAAGGAGAACATTAATTATGGATTCACTAAATTAATTGTTTATATCTCCTATGTTTAGATGATCAAGGTAAATTATGTACACCGTTGATCTTAAGGTAGGGATGATATTGTAAAACCCTAATTAGGTCATAAAGTTTGATATATATATATATATATATATTGTAAATATGTCATTTTTAATGTATGTTGATCAAGCAATGATCAAGTAGCCACCATTATACGGACATCAGAGATCAGACAAGGGTTTTATGACAAGCACTACATTGCAGTAATAAGTTTTCAGAAGAGAGGCAAGGCTATTGAGCAGAATAGAGCATAAAGTGTTATCATTCACATTAAGGTGATATATTTTATATGTACTTAAAGGATCTATATCAACAATAGTGAGATTGTAATTTTTTAGATCATAATTCTATTACTCTAACAATTTTAATAGACCCCAAAATCTCCTAACAGAGTAGACTTAGCTGTCTTTATGAAAATATCTCAACCAAGTGCACACATACTTTGTGTTGCTAAGTCCTCTCATGAGGTAGATCAAATTGGTCTCATTGTTACTCCTAATAGGGTAAGATCATTAGAAGTGATCAATCTTTGTAAACTTTAACAGACTACTTTATTTACTACAGTAGCGAAGTGTTGTGGGTCTCATCCCCACCATAGTTTTTACCTTCTAACAGGGGTTTTCTATGATACCAAAATACTAGTGTCATGAGTAATTATTTTCATGTATTTGTATTGTTTAATTTATATGCATTTACATTTTAGAAGTGACATTATATGTTTGGTGTATGCAATCTACTTAGTCAGCTATATCAGAACATTTAGTTACAAATATTTTTTAAAAGTTTTTAAGAGTGCTTATTCACCCCTCCCATCTCAGTACACACCTCTCCATTATCCCAACAATTGGTATTAGAACTAGTTCTCTTGTTTAGAAGGTTTAATTTCTGAAGAGAAAAGATCTTACAATGGAAAGGTATACACTTGATAAAACTATTAAAAATTAGAAGTTACAGTTGCTGATCTATGTTGAACAATACAAAGAAGCCAAAGAGAAACTTAGGGAGATGTTGATTAAGAGGAAGGACATGGAACTTTTCTATCATGAGACTTATTATTAGGAAGAAGAGATTCATGACCCATTTGACACATCTAGATCTAAATCTGGTAGCATATCTGATGCCTCTGAAGGAATCATATCAAAGCTATTTGAGAGAAATCAACAACTTACTGAACAAGTGAAAGCACTATAGATCGGTCAAGATACACACATGGTTAGAATGGTTGAAGTCTTGAACAATGAAAAGAAAAATGATCAAGATAGAAACATGGTTGTTGATGGAAAAAGATAGATGACTGAAAAGTTACAAGAAAAAAAATCTAAAATATTTAGACAAGACTGAACATTACTTTGAGATCACCAATCAAGTGGTTGCTATGAATCATGAGGAAAACTGAGTAAATACTAACCTTGCAAAAAGAATAGAAGATATTGGTGTATTGAGAGAAGAGAATGAAAAACTGAGAAATGAATTGAATATTTTACAACAACATAATGAAGTGAGTAAGAGATTTGAAGAAAGTACTTAGAGAATGGATGAATTTCTAAACTATCAAAGAAGACTAAACAAAAATACCAGATTAGGGTATACCAAGCAAGGAGAATCATCAAATCAAGCTAAACAAAGGAATGTATACTCAATTCTGAAGCCTAAGAAGCCCTCTTCCCATCACTATGGAAAACCAGGCCACACATCAAATGTTTACAGGAGCAAAGTAAAAGGTATTCCTAGAAACCCTCCTAAATTTAATGCTATTTTATATAGCTGTAATAAACATGGACATCAAGCACATGAATGTAGATCCAAGTTGAAAAAACCATAGAATAAACCATACATGGATAAAAATTGTCAAAATTGCAACATGCATGGTTATACATCACAAGCATGCAGGAATAATACAAAGAAAATCTAGGATCCTAAAGGACAAGAAAAGGTAAATCAACCGAGAAGGAAAGGTAATGCTTATGCTTGGGATTATAACACTTGGGGTAGTTGTACAACATGTGGTAAATATGGGCATATAGAAGAAAATTGTATGAGACAATGGAAAACTAAGTCTAGGAATTGGTCAAACTCTGGTATGGCATGTTCTAACTGTCACAAAGTCGGTCACTTAAGAAGAGATTGTTTAGAAAGAATAAATACTTATGGAAATGGAAATAAAATTGAAGAAATCATGAGGATCAAAAATCAAGCATGGATGAAAGCATCAAATGATAATGTAATACCAAGCACAACAGTTGATCAAAACTCATTTGATGGATTAGGTGGTTCCACCGTCTCCACTTGAGCAATACAAGGAGGTAAGGAACTATGTTTTGAAAAGCTATATCTTACATCAGTTCTTGTATACAAAGTTCAAATGCCAAATTAACATTAATTAAGATGCACTATGGTATTATATTTTTTTATTACTTTGATATAGTTGAGTCGGTTAATATGTACCGAGTTAGTAATGCCAGTCAGTGAATATGCAAAATAAAAATGAGTTGTTAAGGAAATCGAGCATCTGTAACACTCAGGGAGCTGAAGTATTGTCAATGTTAACCAAGTATCATGTTTGTCTACCAAGTAGTTGGTGAAAATAATTTATTGCACCACCTAAATTTATTTTCTATAAATCCGATTGATGTGAACTCATTTGTTCACACAGCGATCACAAAGCATAGACGAGAATCAAAGAGAAAATTCACAGAAAAGTATTTCACGCATTTTACAAAGATTCTGGGTCTATTTCAAGTAGCTAAGAGGTTATTCCTTACACATTTTGCACTTACCGAGTCATTCGAACACTTTCATGGAAACCCTAAATCAGAAATCAATGGCATCCTCATCTCGAACTATGAAGGCAAAGATGGAGAAGGAGAAAAAGGTAGTTCTTTTTAAGAACTCCACTTTCACAGACCTAAACTATAAGATACATCCATAGGTTGCAGTCCAACCCGATGACAAAGCTGCATTTTCATCGATTCCACCTAGGGTTCTATTGGTTCAAGATGTGTGTGCATACATTCATTGTAAGATAGGTGAAATAGGGCTTTTTGAGCTTATTTCTACATACCAGTCACTATGCATAGATGGAAATTTAAAAGATGATCATAAGCATCTGAAGGTGAAAGGTTTAACCAATGCCCTAAATTTTCTGAAGGTATTTTGAACCAAATGGATCCGCATTATTTTGAGCAGAGTACATGATGGAAAGCTCTGGATGGATGAACCTAAAAAGATAACCAAAAAATTATTCATGCGGTAATCAGGTACCCCATATGTGAAAAATCAAAACCCCTAAGACACCCGCCCAAAACTAAGATAGAAAATCTTAAAGGAGCCGAGTGGGACAAAAGAGGTCTAAAGATCAACTCAATTGGTGATCCTAAACTTCAGTTCAGTGCTTATGTTATTGGCTATAAAATCTTCCATTCGAGCAGACTGAAGAGCATTACATATGGAGCTATTGACATTGCCTAGAAAATTATAAAGAAAGGTTAACAAGTTGACCTCGCCGAGCTATTTCTGAGAAAAATTGAAGAGAATATGAAAACTATCAGATTAGCACGGTCGAATACTTGTAAGTTTGGTTCATTACTACTTTGCACATTCTTCTAACTACAAATTTTTTTTCCCTCCATTGGTATTGTGAAATGGAAGACCAATCAACCGATTACACTGCAAATTGGTGATTTTATTACAAGTTTAGGCAAAAATTTTGAACCAGTTACATGAATGATTATTTTGCTAACTTCAAAGCTAGGATGGAAAAGAGAACTCAAAATCCAATGTAGTTGGTAGAAAAATACAAGGATGAAATCTATTTTGTAGTTGACACATATACTACTCTTATCAAAGTAGTACAATCGAGGTCATCATGGCTACCTTCAAAAGATTATGAGTTAGACAGTGAGATAGATTCAGAAGCAATAGAGAAGTTGTTAAATGAACTAGTTGACAAATCTACCATGAGATTTGGCACATATGATGAAGCACAAACCCAAATATCTATTGGTCTACAAGTTGCAAATATGGGCAGGAAGAAGACCAAAATAGTTAAGACCTTAAAAAGAAAATTTTCTACCACCAATGAAGAAATGGAAAAGTTAGTTGAAGATATCGAGGAGAAGACCTCAATCGGTAAAGATGAAGAACCTAAATAAGATGTTGATGCCACCAAGTCTGACGAAGCACAAGTTGAGGCACCTAAGGCCAAAAAGGGCAAAAGCATAAAGACTGAGTCTCTACCAAGAAAAATATCACAATTAGTGACAATAGATTCAACACATTTAAAGAAAGGAGTTGCAAATATAACAAGGCCCTCACCAAAATGCACATATCAAACAAGGAAATAGAAGGGCACTACCGAGAATCTTGCACCGAGATAAAGAAATAAATATGTGAGGAACAAGGATGATTCTCACAACAATCCTGAACAATTTAAGGTTGTGAAGAACAAGGCACCAAAGTCTATTGATGATATTGGAGAGGCAATTAGAACAACCAGATGATTAGCACATCCTAAGCTACACACAAATGTAGATGTGACTACAGAGAATCAATAGAAACTTGAAGAAGCTTTCATAGTTATGATGATTGATTTTCAATGGGTCCCTATCGATATTTATACTTATGTAAATAATTATATGATAAGATATCAGCCAGATGGTCATATGCACTCACCACAAAGGAATAGATGAGAGAGGCATCTCTCACTCTACTAAAGGCTGAATGCACAGTAGAAGAGATTGATAATATTATGCAACAGTATGCCAATAAATTTCCTAAGAAACCAAGTACATTGAACATTCTTTAAGGAAATATGAAGTGGATGAAGAGAGCACCAGGATTTGGAAAAATCTTCTCACTCCACTTGAGGAAACCAAGGACACTAAGGAAGCAACATACACTGCACTTATAGTCAATACCGAGGGACATCGACCGAGTAAAGAACCTATAACAATTGATGATGCAGCATTTGATAATGTACTCGATGGTATTCTGACACTGTTGACAAATCTAAGACATCTAGAGATCACAATTAATGACATAACTAAAGGCAATCCTGATGATAAGGCTAAAGAAGATGAGATAATCAAAGCTACCGAGACCATAGATGAGCAACACACTACAAAGGTGACTCGAGAATGGTACCAGGCCATTTGCTTATTTTGGTGCAAGCTATTGAAATTGAGAGTGAAGCACAATAGAAGACACTTGAGAAGGTTACAGACACAACTTAAGACCAAGGGTGATATGCAAGGTACACAGACCAAGCATAGTGGTGGGACAACACAAGGTGATGCACCTAAAGATACCACTGATGCAGCAAAAAAAGGTGAAGGTAACATAGACACAATGATGGTACACACTTCTACTACTAACACCAGATTAGCTACTGAGGCACCTTCCCAAGTCATCACATTTACTACCAAGCCATCAAAGAAAGAAACTAAGAAAAAGGCTCAATTAGCATTGACACTATCTCCTTCATGAATCACCAAAGAGAAGAAGAAGAAATATTAAGAAGGGAAGCAAGGGTCCCATGACACTTGATGAAATCATTGACATTCCTGATTGTGATCCACAGACACTTGACCCTGAAGCTTTAACAAGCTATGGTGAACTCTACACCCAAAAAGAAGCATAGGATAAGCTGAGGCAAGAACATAAAAGTGTACAGGTGCTAGAGAGCACTAAGGAGATTATGATGCAAGTTGTTCCTCATGTAAACATAGATGAATCAACCCCCATTTTTTATCAACTTACACTCCTCACCGAGGCAATAAATAGTCCTGATATTGATGCTGAGCACAAATTGGAAGAGAGGGCAGAAAATAAGATATAACATAAAGTTACTAAGAAAATCAGCCATGTAGTGGCAGTAAAAAGGGTAACACTGTCAAAATTTGTAAATGGTTTAGAAACTATTATATCTGAAGCCATTAAGATTCTCTAGCTATTATGCACTTTAGATCACTTCACTACTGAGATTAGTGAAAAGATGAAGAAATTAGATCAAGATCTAATAGATAGTGCTAATAGTCTATCAACCAAGCAACATGCATTGCAGATGCATTACACCAAGGTTCTCCAAAACTAACGGTTGAGACTAGATTTGAAGAAAGAAGAGGAAAAAATCAAAGACTAGGTAACCGAGCTACATACAATGTTACTACCGCATTTGGTTATGATGCAGAAACATGTGACATTGGAAAATAATTTGATTTCCAACCCAAAACTGTCAGTCACAGAAAGTATATATGATATGCATGATCAGATAAACTTAGAGCTATTGATCCTTGAGCATTTAAAGGAGAAATAGGAGAAGCTAATAGAAAATCTAAAGCAGGCCCATCCTAACATTTTTTTACAAATTGTAAGTTTTATTCCTTTTGTCATTATTTTCAAAAAGGGGAAATATATGTATATATGTATAGTAAAGGGGGAAACAATAGTCAAGGGGAGTCATTAACATATATCGATCATGTACAAAGGGGGAGTCACTATGTATAGTAACTTGTAAATGATAATTTTTTGGTACTAATGCCAAAGGGGGAGAATGTTATTCCAAATGAGCTTTGGAGGTTGTCATTAGTATTCAAGCACAAAAAGTAGACAGACGGTAATAGAGTCACAAATAGACCAGTTAGTATAATAACTGAAGTACAAAGTTAACTGAGAGCACTGATCACATGTAGAGTTAACCAAGTGCAGTTATTACCGAGCAGAAAGACTTTACCGAGATACAAAGAATAACCAAGCAGTAGTATAACATAGATACATAGAGAACACCGAGCACTGAGAGACACCATTTACTGAGTGGACCAGAGGCCACATAAATTTTTTTTATGGAACATCAATCTAGGTAACAACTTTTTTTCGACCTAGATAATGGTTTACAATGATCAAGGAGAAAATTAATTATAGATTCACAACATTAATTGTTTATATCTCCTATGTTTAGATGATCAAGGTAAATTATGTGCACCGTTGATCTTAAGTTACAAATGATATTGTAAAACCCTAATTAGGTCATAAAGTTTGATACATATAATGTAAAGATGTCATTTTTATTGTATGTTGATCAAGAAATGATCAAGTAGCTTCCATTATACGGACATCAGAGATCAAACAAGGGTTTTAGGAAAAGCACTACATTACAGTAAAAAGTTTTTAGAACAGAGGCAAGGCTACCAAGTAGAACAGGGAAGAAGGTATTATCATTTAAATTAATGTGATATATTTTATACACACTTGAAGGATCTGCATCAATAATAGTGAGATTGCATTTGTTCAGATGGCAATTCTATTGCTCTCTAACAATTGTAATAGACCCCAAAATCTCCTAACAGAGTAGACTTAACCATCTTTATGTAAATATCTTAACAGAGTGTACACATACTTTGTGTTGTTAAATCCTCTCATGAGGTAGATCTAATCGATCTCATTGTTACTCCTAATAGGGTAAGTGTTGGAGATTTGCCTTTGCATAAATAGTTGGTTGTATGTTTGTCATTAATGACAACATATAGTATACAAAAATGTTTTGTATGTAATCCTATGTATGGACATATTGGAGCCTTGCATGGTTATTTTTATGTTGTAGACATATTAATTATGCTATGTTCATACACGTAGATTGAGTTGTGTAGTTAAAGTTGAGTTATGTTGATCTGTTTGCCAGTTATAGTTTCAGAAGATTGTTTATTAAGAGCCGATGGTAATTTCATCTCTTCTTCAGTTGTGCCTATCTTTTGGATATGTGTGTTTGGATTTATGTTCAATTGAGAGTTCAAAATGTTTGGTTAAGAGCACTTAACATTTTTCATCACGCAAGTGAAGTTTGAGTTAATTTGGTGGAGCCGACTGTGTGAAGTGATGTGTCTACCCATCTTGAGTTGTGTGGTTCTAATTATGTTGCGTACTTAGTTTAGTTGAAAAGGAAGTTGTTGAAGAGTTTCCTATAGCCGACGTAATCTTATCTTTGGAGGAAGATACTTATAGAAGTTCATTTGTGATCACCAAGTGCGAGAGAAGTAAGAGATATCGAAAAAGAACATAGCAGAATGTCTAATGTTTTGGAACAATAAAGTCACATCAGTCATTAGTTGAAGATCTATGTGAAGGAGCAGAGACTATATACAATTCACTGGAACTGATCAAGACAATAGGTCTACTTAAATAGTTCAATTATCAGATATAGTGTATATCTATTTTGTAGAAGGTTGCAACCTTCATCATTTGAGAAGTGTGCTCTCGAATAGTGTGTCCTCACCCCTCACAGGGTTATTTGTAAAAGACTCCTAACAGGGTCTGACCTTTGACCAGGTCTTTGTACTTATTTCATTATAAAGATCAACTCCTAACAGGGTTGTAAGATCTTCTAAAAAGGATCATTATACACTAGTACAGTTCTTTGCGGGTGCTAATTCCCGCCGAGGTTTTTACCTATTTTGGGTTTCCCCGTAACCAAAAGTGGTGTTATTATCTATGTTATCTTATTATGTTTATGGTTAATGTTATTCTATAATTAATTGAATAAAGAATTGAATCTTGTAGATAACTGATTTACCCCCCCTCTCAGTTATCTCTTGGGACTATTCCTAACAATTGGTATCAGAGCCAAGTGCCTTGGAGAGAAATATTAACAACTTAAGCTAGATCAGATGGCGTACTTCATAAAGGAGAGTTCTAATTTTGATGGAGAGAATTATCTTGACTAGGAGAACAAAATGATAACACACCTACAGTGCATTGGTTTTGAGATCTATGAGGCAGATACCCAAGCAATTGATTTTCCTAATTTGAATGATCTTGCAGAAGAAGAGTCTACTGTTAAACAAAAGGAAGTATTCACCCAAAATTCAATTGCCAAAGAAGCCTTTATAAGTGCCTTATCTGACAGTGAATTTTCTGAGATTAAGAAAGCAGATAAATCCTATATTCAATATGGAAGTACCTAGAAGACATGTTTGAAGGAGAAATCCAAGCAAAGAATGCACGTAGAAAGACATGGAAGAAGAGATAAAACAATCTAGAGATGCTACCTAAAGAAAACATTAGAGCTTACAATCAGAGGATTAATGAAGCTGTTTCAGGAATCAAAAACAATGGTGGAGAAATTTCAGAGGAAGACATAATGGATAAATTGATGACTACACTAACAGTAGATTATGAGAGAAAGATAAACATCTTGGATGAGACCATGCAATTTTCAAAAGACTTCAAGAGAGAAACCTTGATTAGCAAAATCTTAGCATTTGAGATATCAAGATTGAAGACAGAACCTAAAATTGAAACAACCTTCAAAAGCCCCAGTTCATGGTAAGAAATATTTGAGCACTTTTGGTAATTTTGATAAAGAAGAAGAGGATAAAGAACTAGAATAAATCATTGCTATGATCGCTAAGAAAGAAAGAAAAGGGAAAGGGAAATATGAAGGACAATTACCATTCAAATACTTTTCATGTAACAAAGTTGGCCATTTTGCATCCAAGTACCCTACAAGAGTCAAGAAGTTCAGAACATATTACAAGCCTAAATATACAAAGGAATTATACTATGCTAAAGATGGAGTAATAGATGATGATTCAGGAGAATATGAAATTGGATTCATTGCAATCGCAGATATTGAAAAAATGTTTCATGAAATGGATATTGAAGATGAAAAGAAAGCACAAGAATTGGCATTAGTTTCCCAAGTAGACATCATAATAGACTGGATCATTGACAACGGGTGTTCACATCACATGATAGGAAACAAAGATAGATTTGTACATCTAGATAAGTACAAAGGTGGCATGGTTAGATTTGGAGATAACACTCCTAATCCTATCATAGGTAGAGGAGCTATCACTTTAGATGGAAATAACAAAACTGATGGTGTTCTGTATGTTGATGGTTTACATCATAACTTACTGAGTGTTGGATAGTTTCTTGACAAAGGATATTAGTTGGAATTCAAAAACAACAAGTGCATCATTATTAACAAAGAAGGAGATATGATTGCATCAGGTTCAAAGAATAAAGGTAATGTATTTTAGCTCAACTCAGAAGTAAGTTGTTTAGTTGCAAAAATGGATGACAGCTGCTTATGGCATAAAAGTCTTTTTCATATCAATTTTGACAACATAGTAAAGATAAGAAATGTAAAGGAAGTAAGAGACCTTCCTAGTATTTCAAGATCATTTGATACTATGTTCATGGAATGTGTGATGGGAAAGAATGTGAGGAACTCATTCATAAGTAAATAGAACTTTGCAGATAACAAATTGGATCTAGTGCATACAAACTTATGTGGACCTACTCAAACAAGATCATACTATGGTGAAAGGTATTTTATTTTTTTTGTTGATGATTTTTCCAAAATGATGTGGCTTGTGTTCTTGAAAGATTAATATGAAGCTTTTGAGAAGTTCAAATTATTCAAAGCTAAAGTTGAAAATGAGTCTGGATTAAAGATAAAGTGTTTGAGATCTGATAGAAGAGGAGAATTCACCTCTGACAAGTTTTATGAGTACATTGAAGAACATGGGATCAAATGACAACTAAGTGCACCTAGAACCCCTCAACAAAATGGAATTGTAGAAAGGAGAAACATGATCATACTTGACACAGTGCGCACTATCATGATTGAAGGAAAAGTTGCACACACCTATTGGAGAGAAGCAGTCAATACAACAGTATATACTATCAAGAGAATTGAACTAAGGCTAGGCGTAGACAAGACACCTTATGAACTTTGGTTTGGTAATGTACCTATATTAAAATACTTTAGAATATTTGGAAGCAAGTGTTAGATCAAGAGAGATGATGGTGTTGGTAAGTTTGATGCTAGAAGTGATGAAGGTATTTTTCTTGGTTACTCTACTAAAGGCAAAGCTTACAAATGTTTTAATTTGAGATTGAAGAAAATCATTGAAAGTACACATGTGAAGATTGATGATAATTTCATGATTCAAGAGAGATACTATGATTACACACCTATGATTGAAGATGAACCTAGAGCTATCAATAAAGAAATAGTTATTGAAGAAATGTTTGACTGTATTGAAGTATCATGCAATAACCCTGAACCAAGTGAAGAGGAATCACAGATTACAAATGAGAGTGTCACACCTAAAGTTCAAAAATACACATTTAGATAACATTCAAAAGAAAATATCATTGGAGATCAGAGCAGTAAAGTTTTGACAAGATCTAAAGCAAAAGGTTTAACAGTTGATGAAGAGGTATGTTTACTTTCACAAATTGAACCTTTAAGTGTTGAAGATGCTTGTAATGATTCCGATTGGAAGAATGCAATGCAAGAAGAATTAGATCAGATAATTAAGAATGACACATGGGAATTGGTCCCTAGATCTTGTGACAAAAATGTGATTGGAACCAAGTGAATATTGAGAAACAAGATGAGTGAAGATGGTACAGTGGTAAGAAACAAAGCAAGATTGGTATGTAAAGGATATGCACAGAGAGAAGGAATTGACTACTCTGATACATTTTCCCCTGTGAGTAGACTAGAAGCTATTAAATTATTTTTATCCTATGCAAGATTCAAGAAATTTAAGGTATATCAGATGGATGTCAAGTCAGCCTTTTTGAACGGTGACTTGAACGAAGAAGTCTACATAGAATAGCCTGAAGGATTTAATTTATCAGACAAACCTAACATGGTATGACGATTGAAGAAATCCCTCTATGGACTCAAGCAAGCCCCTAGAGCATGGTATGAAAGACTGGATGGATACTTAACTAAGATTGGATTCAAGAAAGGAGCAGCAGATTGTAACTTATTCATAAGAGAGAAACCTGAAGGATTATTACTTGCTACTATTTTTGTTGATGACATTATTTTTGGTGGTAATGACAAGCTTAGTGCTGACTTTGCTAAAGAGATGTAGAGCGGGTTTGAAATGAGCATGATTGGACCTATAAAATACTTTTTGGGATTAAATGTACTACAGACAGACATAGGTATATTCATAAATCAGTCTAAGTATGTGAAGGAGATATTGAAGAAATTCAAGATGGAAGATTGCAAGCCAATAAGCACCCCCATGATAACAAGAAGAAAGCTTTCTAAAGATGATGATTCTACAGTAGTTGACATAATACTATACAAGTCTATGATTGGAAAACTCATATATCTCACTCAATCTAGACCTTATATTTCTAATGAAAGTGGCATTGTTGGAAGATTTGCAGCTAAACCTAAACAAAATCACTTAATGGCTATAAAAAGAATATTTAGATACTTAAAGGGGACTATAGACTATGGTTTATGGTATCCCAACTTAGAAAAATGTAGAAATTCATGCGTATACAAATGCAGATTAGGTAGGTTGTGTTTATGATAGAAAGAGTACCTCAGGAGGAGCAGTATTTCTTGGAGACAAGTTGGTTACTTGGACAAGCAAGAAGCAGAGCTGTATTTCTCAGTCAATAGAAGAAGCTGATTATTTAGCAGTAGCATTAAATTGTTCCACAATTGTTTGGATCAAGCAGATGATTAAAGACCTTGGAATTTAGATTGATTATCCTATTGTTATCCATTGTGACAAAACTAGCACTATCAATATGTCAAAGAGCCCTATGATGCATGCAAAGACAAAACACATAGAAATAAAATGTCATTTTATAAGATTAAACGTTGCAGAGAAAGAAGTGAAGTTGGATTATGTGAGCACCAAAGAATAGTTGGAAAACATAATTACAAAGCCTTTATCAAAAGATACTTTTGAGTATCTTAGGGAGAAGCTGGGAGTAATTCCCTTTCCCGAGTCTGATTAGAATTTGTAGCAAGTGCCCTAGTCCTTGGTGACTAATGAATGGTTGAATACTATACTTCAGGAGTAGTACCTATGCTTATTTGTATTTGGCACCCTTTTCCATTGATGTCAAAGGGGGAGTGTATAGTAAGGGGGAGTATAAAGCTTGGGGGAGTAAACAGTCATTAAATATCAAAAGTAGTATAAGGAGTTGCAACAGTTAAGAGGAGTTTGTGATGAGGATATTGAGAAGATTGTAAAAAGAAAGAGGATAATTTTGGTTTGATGATGTTTTCATATTATATGTTTCCATCAATGTCAAAGGGGGAGATTCTTGGAGATTTGCCTTTGTGAAAATAGTTGACTGTATGTTTGTCATTGATGACAACATATAGTATACAAAAACATTCTGTATGTGATCCTATGTATGGACATATGTTGGAGCCTTGCATGGTTATTTTTATGTTGTAGATATATTCATTATGCTATGTTTGTACATGCAGATTGAGTTGTCTAGTTAAAGTTGAGTTATGTTGATCTATTTTCCAGTTACAGTTTTAGAAGATTGTTTATTAAGAGCTGACAGTAATTTCATTTCTTTTTTAGTTTCACCTATATTTTGGATATGCATGTTTGGATTTAGTTTCAGAAGATTGTTTATTAAGAGCTGACAATAATTTCATTTCTTTTTTAGTTGCACCTATATTTTGGATATGCATGTTTGGATTTATGTTCAGTTGAGAGTTTAGAATGCTTGGTTAAGAGCACTTAACATTTTTCATCACGCAAGTGAAGTTTGAGTTAATTTGGTGGAGCCGACTATGTGAAGCGACACGTCTACTCATCTTCAGTTGTGCGGTTCTAATTATGTTGCGTGCTTAGTTTAGCCAACAAGGGATTTTTTGAAGAGTTTCCTATAGTCGATGTCATATTATGTTGAGGAAGATACTTATAGTAGTTCATTTGTGATCACCAAGTGCAAGAGAAGGAAGAGATATAAAAAAATAATAGAGCAGAATGTCTGATGTTTTGGAACAGTAAAGCCACATCATTCATCAGTTGAAGGTCTATGTGAAAGAGCAGAGAGTGTATACAATTCACTGGGACTGATCAAGATAGCAGGTCTTCTTAAATAGTTCAATTATCAGATATAGTGAATATTTGTTTTGCAGAAGGTCACAACCTTCATCATTCTAGCAGTGTGCTCTCGGATAGTGTGTCCTCACCCCTAACAAGGTTATTTGTAAAAGACTCCTAACAGGGTCTGACCTTTGACCAGGTCTCTATACTTATTTCATTGTAAAGATCAACTCCTAATAGGGTTGTAAGACCTTCTAACAAGGATCATTATACACTAGTACAGTTCTTTGTGGGTGCTAATTCCCACTAGAGTTTTTACCTATTTTGGGTTTCCCCTTAACCAAAATTGTGGTGTTATTATCTGTGTTATCTTATTGTGTTTATGGTTAATGTTATTTTGTACTTAATTGAATAAAGAACTGATTCTTGTAGATAACTGATTCACCCCCCCCCCCTCTCAATNCTGATTCCCCCCCCCCCCCTCTCAATTATCTCTTGAGACTATTCCTAACAGTAAGATCATTAGAAGTGATCAATCTTTGTAAGCTTTAACAAACTACTTTATTTACTACAGTAGTGAAGTTTTGTGGGTCTCATCCCCACCACAGTTTTTACCTTCTAACAGGGGTTTTCTGCAATACCAAAATACTAGTGTCATGAGTACTTATTTTCATGTATGTATATTATTTACTTTACATGCATTTACATTTCAGTAGTGACGTTACATGTTTGGTGTATGCAATCTACTCAGTCGGTTATATTAGAACATTTGGTTACAAAGATTAGTTTAAAAGTTTGTAAGGGTACTAATTTACCCCTCCCCTCTCAGTACACACCTCTCCATTATCCCAACATGTCTTACAATGATTAATGTGTTATAAGGGGTTCTAAGAGCTCCTAATGTGTCCTAATGGATCATAATATATCCTAAGGGGTTGTAATGGGTCCTAAGGGATCCTAGTACCACTTATGACCCATTATGAACCCTTATGATATATTAGAACCACTTAGAACCCTAAAGAGTGTCCTACAGTGATTAATGCTCTCTCTCTCTCTCTCTCTCCTAACTTGGTTAAAAATACATGTTAATTATTAAACTAACCATAGCATAAAAAATACAATGAGAAACGATCATAAAAAAATCATGCACAAGTAAAGGGTTTAAGGTTACAATAAATAGTACAATAGGAATCATGCTGAAGACAATTTGTTGATTCCTATAGTTTGGCTAAGTCTTTAATTTAATAAAAACCCTCAAAATCTAGAATATTTATCTTAACTCCTATGAAGCTGAAACCACTCTCAAACATCATAAAAGTATATACATAAAATGTAACTTAAGTATAAGAAAAAATATACTAAAATTTTATATTCTATGTATGACCCTCATGCTAAAATTGACCTGGCAGGTTAATCCATTTCATATTTTCACTATAGCACATACTCACTATAGTGCAAATTTGATATTGCACCAGATCCAACTCTTTTCAACATATTTATTTGCATGGAATATATGCCCTATAGGGCGTATATACTATTTTGCGTATGCGATTTGAACTGCTTTGGAATCCATCAAGCATAAGGCTTGGATTTGCCTTGGAGGTCCAACCCAAAGGCTTGGACGATTCAAACATATATGAGATATGTTTTCCAACAAACATAAAAAAATTCACATATTTTCTCCTATCCTCTTTATTAGGTTTGCACGTGGTTCAATAATGATAAAATTAGATGACATGATAATGTAGATATCTTTGTTATCTATCTAACCATATAATTTATTTTGAATTCTAATTACATTAATATTTTCATCTCTAATTTCTTTTGTATGTATGTTAGATTTTGGTTCGTTTGTCAAATATTAAAACAAGCTACTTTTTTAGATACTAGAATCCATTCTACACACTTTAAAAAACAAGTTTTGATTTTTGATTAGTAAGATCCCTAAGAGGTCCTAAGGGGTCCTAGGAGGTCATAAGGGGTCCTCCCCTTATGATCCCTTAGGACCCTCTAGGGCCCTTCTCTACGCCCTATGTAAGAATAGGAGAAAGAGAGAGGGAGAGAGGGATAGACAAAGATAGAAGATGATAAGGGGGGAGAGAGGAAGGGAGAGATAGAATGAGAGGGTTAGGGAGAGAAGGGGAGAGAGATATAGATGGAGAGAGACCCTTAGGATCCCTTAAGACAAAAATATATCCGAGGAGCTAGGATAAAACCCCTTAGGAGCCTTTACCACGCATTAGGGCATGGTAAGAGGTCCTACAAGGATAGGAAAATGTTTCCTAGGGTCCCTCAAAACCCCTTTTGAGGTATGTGTAGGATCATGGTATACCAAGCTATGGCCTTAAGTGGCAATGGAAAATCACAAAATCAGGGTTAGTCAACTTGACATAAAAAGTTGAACATCTTATCAACCTTATGTGAAAAAGTTGTAAGAATAGAATCTGTAGGAAATTGAATGTATTTTATAAACTACTAGCCCTTGTCTAAAAAAAAAAGTAATCTAATTGTTCAATATTTTAGATTTCAATGTAGTAGTATGAAAATTTCAAGAAAAAGATAAAAAGTGTGTGTATGTCTGACCACCTTAATCACAATCAAATGATGATATATTTTCACAAGATTCTAGATATAAGTAGTAGACTCATGCTCGGATGTGACGCATATTTTTGTGTAATTTGTTACCAAATAAATAATTAATTATGAATTTTCTGCTACAACTTATTCAGAATAAAAAAAATCTCGTGTCTGACCACCTTAACTAATTCTAAACTTTACAAAATTGCAAACTTTTTTTTCTTCTAGTAGGTGAAGCATAGAATGTAACGCATGTTTTAGATTTCAAAAAGGTTAAACAGTTTGAAAGTTATGGTTTTTTTTTCAATCAGTCTGACAATTAGGACTTTAGAGATAACTCAATTAGAAAATAAGTAATAATTAAGTTAACTAAACTCTAAATTTGATAGCAGTTATATTGATGTAAAGATGATAATGTCTTTAAGAAACCCTTTTTATTTCATCAATTTCAGTTGAAAAAAAGGTCGATAGCTACATGGTCGAAGTCTAGAGATTAGAGGAAATATGGTGAACACGTATTTTGGGTTGATCATCCACATTTGGCATTGCAAAGCCAAAATCCAAAGAAAATACCAAGCCAAATTGAATATCTGAAATAATGTCGTATATATGATATTATCGAATATTTAATAATATCAGATATGTGATAAGTCCCACCCAAATTCAACATTTCAATTTCAATTCTCTTTTCAATTTTATGATTTTAGATTTTTAGGTTATATATTATAAATTTCTTTTTTTTTTAAATATTAATATTAGATGGTAATGGCATTAGTAATATATAATTATTTATATTAGTATTGTATTATATAAATTAGTATTATATTATTATTATTTATTTCTCTATTGTATAATAGTATAATATTAGTATTAAATATTTATTAATATTTATATTATAACAATAATACCTAGAGAGAGAGAGAGAGACTCCATTAGAAAATCAAATTTTTCTTCAGGATGCTTGCCAAGAATGCATCCTTGAAAAACTCCATTAGAAAATTGAATAGAAGGCAACCCTGTAACCATATCTTAATGACCAAGCTGTTGTAAGTAGTGGTTGTTCAAGTGGTCAAACCTCTGATTCCACAAATGAATCACCTCTTATGAGTGAGTGAGAAATGCAAGTGAAGGAGAATCAGGAACAAAGTGTGAATAGTGATACAGTCTAGACTGATGATCTGTCTTTCCCACTGGTAAGGCAACCCTGTAACCATATCTTAAAGACCAAGCTATTGTAAGTAGTGGTTGTTCAAGTGGTCAAACCTCTAATGCCACAAATGACTCACCTCTTCTGAGTGAGTGAGAAATGCAAGTGAAGGAGAATCAGGAGAAAAGTGTGCATAGTGATATTGTCTAGACTAATGATCTGTGGAGAGAGAGAGAGAGAGAGAGAGAGAGAGAGAGAGAGAGTCCATTAGAGAATCAAATTTTTCTTCAGGATGCTTTCCAAGAATGCATCCTTGAAAAAATCCATTAGAAAATCGAATAGAAGGCAACCCTTTAACCATATCTTAATGACCAAGCTGTTTTAAGTAGTGGTTGTTCAAGTGGTCAAACCTCTGATGCCACAAATGACTCACCTCTCCTG
Source organism: Thuja plicata (assembly GCA_018584345.1). Taxonomy (NCBI): domain Eukaryota; kingdom Viridiplantae; phylum Streptophyta; class Pinopsida; order Cupressales; family Cupressaceae; genus Thuja; species Thuja plicata. The sequence goes on along the minus strand of MU224316.1, from coordinate 155,358 downwards.
AGTGAGTGAGAAATACAAGTGAAGGAGAATCAGGAATAAAGTGTGAATAGTGATACAGTCTAGACTGATGATCTGTCTTTCCCACTGAAACTGTAGACCACTATGCATGTCATTGATTTCCACTGTGTCTGGAGTAAATTCAACCTGCTTGATAGAGCCTGTGTGAGTGATCTAATAAATAGATGGGAGATTAGTTAACAAAGATGGAACACAAAGGAGATCATGAAATGTTGCTTCACCTACATCAATAGACCCTCTCCCATGCACTTCAATAAGAGTGTAATCATCAAAAATAATAGATGTAGAATGTTAGCACTGCACATCAAATTTTTCAAATTCCCATGCTTTGGAAAATTTTCCCACATCTTTTGTTTCATAATCCATGTCATTTCACGTCAAAATGTCATTTTATAGTTAAGTTTTCAAATTTACCTTATTGTCAGCCTTAGTCTCCCACCTGCACTGATATTTTAAAATAACCTTTTAAGTGAGTGAGTGAGTGACGAGTCATGTTTGGAATGAATCGCGTAGTCATGGTTATGTCTTGTCAGGTCAATTTGAGTGCACGAGTGAGTGACTTGGTTGATAATCTGTCTTAAACGCGTAGTCGTGATGTATTTTTGAAATTGAGTTGTTAGTCCGCAACTAAGCGAGTTGGTTGTGTCTTGTTGGTTTCTCACTCGCGGGGGATCAAGTTCTTTATTACAAGTCTGAGTGAGCTAGTGATGAGTTGAATTTGTAAGTATCGCGCAATCACAATGGTTCTAAATATTTCATTTTTTGGCCCGCGACTGAGCGAGTCTTGTAAGTTAAGGCTCATCACGCACTTGGGCTTAGTTATCATATGTATCTTTTGAAACTGTGAGTGTGTGATGAAGTCATATTTTAGAAAGCGCTCACTCACACAAGTTTTAACTATTATATTTTGTGTAGTGCGAGTACACAATGTATTATGCATTCATTTTCAAATGGTCCTTGTCGCTCAGTCGCACAGCAAATATGCAATATTATAAAGTGTGCGAGTGCGTGACTAAATATTTAAAGTTTTGTTCCCGCTCCCTTGCCAATGATTTGTTGTCTCTAATTTTAAGCTCATGAGTGTGTGATAAAAGAGAAGATGGGCTGTCACTCAGGTATAAAGTCAAGTGGAAAGATGCTCGCGGGTGCACGATTGATAGAAAAATGGAAAGTTGTCGCTCAGTTGCTCATGAAGAAAAATCAGTCAAGAAAGATCAGTGAGTGAGCAATTAATACATGATTAAGGCACTCACTTAGTCACGAAGGATTCATTTATAAGGAAATCTTAGCAGTGAGTATGCGATAAAAGGAATAAAATGGTCATCGCTCACTCGCTAATGCTTATGAGCTAGAAAATCTTGTAGTGTGAGTGAGCGAATAAGTTAAAATGCATAAAGAAAGTAGTTGTCATCACTCATTAAGGTATAAAGACAAATAAGAAATCCATGGCGACTGCATGACCATAAATTAATTCATGATTGTTTTGAAAACCCGCTCACTCGCTCAAGCAAAAGGCATGATAAGTCAGGATCAGCAAGTGTGTGACTAAGAAGTGACTGAGTAATATATATCATGTCGCTCACTCGCAGATTCCCAATGAAAGTAAAGTTCTGAGTGGTGATTCCGCGATTGATAAAAAAAGGTGATGTCACTTACTCGCTCAAGTATAAACATAAAGCATTAAGAGATAGCAAGTGCGTAATTATGAAATAATGTAGCTACTAGTTAGGTCATCGCCCAGTCGCAAAGCATATGAGCCGAAAAAAAGATAGATAGCAAGTGTGTGATTGATAGAAGGAAAGGGTCTTGTCGCTCACTCGCAAGGACAAATTTGAATATAAAAAAGGTACAATGAGTTGGCGACAAATTGACTTGTGGATCATTTCAAGCCTACAAGGGCAAAAAAGGAAAAAAGGTGTGTACTTTTTCCAGTAGGGATCGTATAGTTTGAATTAATGGTAGCATTAGTTACAGGGATATGATTGTGTAATTCTGCAAGTGTGATAATTTGACATTCAATTGGACAAGACACCGATTTGATGACTATAAGTTTGAATGATTGAGCTTGATTTTGTACAACTCTCATTTCTGCATCCTAAGATTTTCTGTAAAGAGCGATAGAGCTTGTTTGTCTAAAATAATTTGTCTGAGATAGTAATTTGAAGAGGAAGGATGAGTCAAGCTATTGTTCCTACTTCCTCGCAAGGGTATGAGAAGAAGAAGGAGGTTACACTATAGAAGTATTGTAACATATAAAATAGAGGTTACCAAAATGTAACATAAGAAAAGATGTCACATTTGAAAATGTAGATGTTTGTGTGATGTGTGGGGAAGATAAGATGTTCCTTTTAACCTCAAATACACAAATGACTGATCCAAATTGATCAACCCAAAAAGGATCAATACACAAATGAATCAATCATTTGGAAATGAGAGCAAAGAGGAAAGATCTTAAATTCCCATTTTAGAAAGGAATGTATATGATAGATCTAGGAATTGAAATGGATGAGATGAAGTCTTAAAATAGTGCAGATCAAAGAATTCTACTTTCTAAGGTCTATAGACTATTTCTGGAAAAAATGAAGTATGATCCGAAAAGGAAACGCAGAGACGAACAAAACCCAAATTTTTTATTTTTTTTTGATGTCATCTTATGAAAACGTTTGACCTTGACCCACAAATGTCAACACTGACCCAATAATGTCGACCCTGACTTGCACAAATCTGAAAGTGACTCTGTTTGCAGATCCTAAAAGTTTTCCAAAAAGGGTATCTAGATCTGGGTTCAAATCTGTAGTCCCGAACCTATAACTACAAGAAAAAGAGGTTTGTTTGTTGGGGGGGAGGGGTTTTCCTTGGTAAAACCCTAATGTTGGAATTAACCTCAAAGTATAATTGAAATTACAAAAGTAAACAAAGTAAATGCATAAATTCACCTTGCTTGTAAAAGTCCTTGTGGAGGATTCAAATCCTTGAATCCACAAGTATGTATGCACCCAAATGTGGAATGTATAATGTAGAATGTATTCAATCAATTTCTTGTAGATCTCCAACACTAAGGATTTGAATGGTTTCTTGATTTGGAAGAGGCTTGGAAGAAGGTGGATGGAGAGATCACTAAAAGGGCACCATGTAGCTTGAATCCTTCAATGGCCTCCAATGGATCTCCTTCATGAAAATGGATGTTTTCTTGAAATCTTACTTGATTGCTTGATCTCAATTAGGAATGCTTGATCACCATTAGAATACTTTTGTTTCTCAATCTTGCTTAGAGAAAATGAGAGGAGAAAGCTTCCTTTTATATCAAATTAGGGCACAATATTCTAAGGAGGCTGACATAGGAGAATTAAATTCCCATTAAAGCCTTTATTCCTAAGAGAGGAACTATTTTAAATATAATTTAGGAATCGACACTTTGGAACCCAAAGCAGCCAACCCGGAAGCGAGAAATAACTTTTCCAAAGACCAACATCTGAAAACTAGAAGACCCCGAAGTTTGAACCCTGGCTCAAGGTCAAGGTTGACCTTGACCTAGGTTAGGGTTGAGGTCAACCTTGACCTAGGTCAGGGTTGAGGTCAACATAGACCCAAAAGGTCGGCCCTAACCTTGAAATCCAGAATCTCAGGTCTGCAGTCCAGAATGCAGAAATCAGGCTAGAAAGAAGTGGAGAGAGGGACAAAATAGGGGGAAAGCCAGGTCTAACTTAGGAACCCATTCTAGGTGCTTGATATGACCCCAAACCACTTAATCGGAAGGATAAAAAAGTCCAACAATGGAAGTGCTTCCATTTTCTGACTATACATTTAGCCCCCACTTTAGCAAGAGTATGAGCTCAACACAAACTCTTGGTAAAGGAAAACAAATAGAAAAGACAATCTTATTGGAACAAAAAGGGATAAAGAAACCCTCAAGCCCCCAAGGGACTTAGGTTTTTATCAACCCTAGGATCATGATAAGAGAGACATCACTAGTCAAAGAGAAAGAGAGAGAGAGGAGTGGTTAATTCGCCCATTAAAATGTGTGTATCTCACTGTGAACCATAAAAAGGATAGGATGGCCCACCAAGAAAGAACTTGATAGTCACCCCATAAAGTTGTGCACCTTTTTGCGGCTTTGTGCATGTATGTAGTGCGTCTTCTGAAAGCTTTTATGAATTACCCATGGATCCATATTCTTATATCACCATGGAAAACATTTGTAAAATGCATATCTCTTCAAGATTTAGCAACTTATGTGTGTTACCTTCCGAGGATTTAGCATATTGAATTGTAATTTAATGCATATCTCTTCAGGATTTAGAAACTTATGTGTGTTACCCTCAGAGGATTTAGCAAAAATAAAAGTAAAAATGCGTGTCCCCTCAGAATTTAGCAACTTATGTGCGTTACCTTCTGAGGATTTAGCATGCTGAAAAACAAAAGGTTAGAACAAAAATGCATAATATAGAATGAGGGAGGCCGTATATATGCCCTCCTCCTTAAGATGGAAAAATACATACTATTTTGACATGTTAAGGAAAGAAAAGATCAAGGATAAATCCTTCTTCAACAACAAGATAATATCCAAAGACAACACCCAGTCCAAGCCAAGAAGGTCACAGCTCCTATGAGGCCATGGAAGGGACGAATGCAAAGAGATATCATGCAAGAAGTGAAAAAGTATCCCTTGTGAGGAATAAAATTATTTTCAATTTCCAAGGTGAGAGATTTATCAACCATGGAAACCCAATGTCAAATAATGAAATAGGTTGTGATCAAGGACATAGATCCTCAATGCAAACCAAAAAATTTCATGTATGATTGTATATCACATAATAAATAGATACTGCTTAACCAAGGGAAAAGTGGATCCTGGAAAGATAGAAAAGAAGAAGATGGCATCCTTTCCCCCCAAGCGTGGGAACAAGGATGAAAGGGGACCTATTATATCACTCACAATACTATGCAAGACAAAGAGCCCCCAAAGATTAGTGATGGGGAGGTCACCTAACTCTCTGAAATTCCCACTCTACTCTAGGAATCTCACTTGGAATCCTCTTCAATTCAGGACTCTCTGGACTCACACTTGAGTCTCCTTAGGGCTACTCTCAGGCCCTA
>MU224316.1:123072-134233 GCA_018584345.1 Thuja plicata | reverse complement strand
AATCAGCTAGGCCATCCAGCCTATAGATGCCCGGATAAAGCTTCCACCTCACATGGTGATAAAAGAGTGAATTACATTGCACAAGAGGACAACAACAGTGGTAAAGGCACTGAAATCAATCTTGATTTATAAAGTGGAGAGAATCTCGTGATTAGGAGAATACTCATTAAAGAACCAGTCAAAGAAGAAGCCAAGCAAAGGAGGGCACTATTCAGGGTAAAGTGTAAGATTCATGGGAATGTGTGCAAGATGATTATAGACTCAGGGTCTACTAATAATATTATATCAAAGGAGGCAGTCAGCAAGTTGGGACTAAAAAAAATACTTCACACAAACCCTTACCGAGTTACATGGTTAAACAAGGGTCAGCATGTTCTTGTTAATGAGAAAGCATGGGTGAATTTCTCAATAGGGAGGTATATGGAAAAAATATTGTGTGATGTACTCCCAATGGATGCATGCCACCTACTCTTAGGTAGGCCATTGCAGTTTGATAGGAAGACAATTCATGATGGAGAGAAAAATTCCTATTCTTTCAGTAAGGATAGGGTCACCTATAAAATTCAGTCACTTGTGGATGAAGAGGGGTCTACATCAGCTGAGACTAATGTCTTATTGCAGGGATGTAAAGAGTATTTGTAGGTAGAAAAGAGTGGAGAATGTTTACACTATGCTATCATTCTTAAGCCTAGTGAAGAGAAGAAGGTGGAACAACCACCATTGCCAAGTGAAGTGCAAGAGCTATTGGAGGAGTTCAAAGACATAGTTAGTGATGGGACACCACCAATGTTACCACCTCATAGAGACATAAGTCATCAAATTGAATTCATACCCAGAGCATCTCTACCAAACAAGGCAGCATACAAGGTGACTCCTGATCAAAACAAGGAGATAGCAAAACAAGTCCAAGAACTTTTGGACCAAGGTCTTAATAGGAAAAGCATTAGTCCATGTGCAGTACCAGTGGTTCTAGCATCAAAGAAGGGAGGCAAGTGGAGGCTTTGTACAGACTCAAGAGAAATTAACATGATCACTGTGAGATACATGTTTCCCATTCCTACGATTGAAGATCTTATGGATTGTTTGGGAGGAGCAATGTACTACACTAAGTTGGATTTGAAGAGTGGGTACCATCAAATCAGAATTAAGGAGGGGGATGAATGGAAGATAGCATTCAAGACAATATAAGGGTTTTATGAATGGTTGGTCATGCCCTTTGGGCTTAGTAATGCACCCAACACCTTTATGAGGTTGATGAACGAAGTGTTAAAGGACTACATAGGCAGATTTGTAGTTGTGTATTTAGATGACATTCTAATTTTCAGTAAGACAAAGGAGGAACATCTTCACCATTTGTAGACTGTGATGAAGAAACTTCATGAGGAGAAGCTATCCATTAACTTAGAAAAGTGTGAATTTATGAAACAAGAGTTGATCTATCTTCATTTTGTGGTGTCACAAGGAACCTTGAAGATGGATCCCAGTAAAGTTGAAGCCATATTGAGTTGTCCTACCCCTACATGCAGCTTTGAGGTAAGAAGCTTCTATGGACTTGCACAATTTTATAGAAAGTTCATTAGAGGCTTTAGTGAGATATGTGGACCAGTCTTAGATAAAATAAAAGGTGCAGTGAAAACTAAATTCAAATGGACTCTAGAGGCTGGTAGAGGTTTTGAAGTATTGAAGATGAGAGTGGCAACACAACCAATCTTGGTTTTGCCAAATTTTGACAAGTTATTTACCCTTGAATGTGATGCAAGTGGTATAGCTGTTGGGGCAGTTTTGAATCAAGGGAATAGACCAGTGGCATTTTATAGTGAGAAGTTGAATGAGGCTAAGGAGAGGTATTCTTCTTATGACTTGAAGTTATATGCATTAGTGCAAGCTCTGAGGAAATAGAGGCACTATTTGTTTCCTAAAGAGTTTGTGGTGTATACTGATAACAAGGCTTTGAGTTTTATTAACTCTCAGGAGAAGTTGAGCAACAAACACCTTAAATGTATGGAATATTTGTAGGCCTATACCTTCACCATCAAACACAAGAAAGGGTAGATGAATAAAGTGGTTGATGCTTTGAGTAGGAGACTCTTGACAGTCCAAGAAGTACAGCTACAAAGTATAGGCATAGAAATCTTCAAGGAGCTTTATGAAGGTGATGAAGACTTCTCAGTGGCATACAAGGTATGCAAAGACTTCAAGAACCATTTCCATAGTCAATTTTCTGACTATACCATTCAGAATGATCTATTGTTTAGAGAAGGGAAGCTATGTATTCCTAAGGGATCTATGAGGGAAAATGTAATCCAAGAAAAGCATAATGGCAGCTTAAGTGGGCATTTTGGCCTAAATAAGACATTAGAACTAGTGCAAAGGTTCTACTATTGGCCTAGGATGCAGAAAGACATCAGGAAGTATGTGGAGTAGTGTTTAGTTTGCCAGAAAGCCAAGGGAATAGCATCAAATGCAGGTTTGTATCAGCCCTTACCCATTCCTAATAGGCCGTGGGAATGCATTAGTATGGATTTTATTATTGGGCTGCCTAGAACTAAACCTGGTTTAGATAGCATCTTTGTAGTGGTAGATAGATTTAGCAAGATGAGTCATTTCATTGCTTGTAAAACCACTCATAATGCTAGTCACATTGCTCATTTTTTTTTTAAAGAAGTAAGGATTCATGGCTTACCTATCAGCATAGTCTCTGACAGAGATGTAAAGTTCATGGGTCATTTTTGGAAGACCTTGTCGGCAAGATTGGGAACCAATTTGTCATTTGGGTCAGCCTACCATCCCCAAACTGATGATCAGACTAAAATGATCAATAGAGTGTTGGGAAATCTCCTTAGGTGCATGACAAAGGACTATGGAGTGATGTGGGATCAGATGTTGCCACAGGCTAAATATGCCTACAATGACAGTGTCAACAGGACAAGTAAAAGCCCTTTTGAAGTAGTTTATGGGCTATACCCTAGAGGTGTGTTTGAGTTAAGGAACTTGGAAAATGTAGAAGGAAGGAGTGCATATGAAGATGATTTTTCTCAATCCATGAAGGAGGTTCATGAGCAAGTGAAGAAGAAACTCCAAGAGGCTACACAAAAGTTAAAAGAAAAAGTTGATGAAAGAAGGAAAGATCTTCAGTTTGCTGTGGGTGACCTTGTGGTGGTTCATCTTAATAAATATAGATTGCAGAAGGGAGTCCCCACCAAGTTGCAGATGAGGAGGATTGGTCCTTGCAAGATTCTTGCAAAGTATGGGCAAAATGCCTATAAACTTGACTTGCCAATAGATTTGGCAATCTCTCATGTTTTCAATGTGCAAGATTTGGTCCAGTATAAGGGACCTATACTAGAAGATATAGAGGTACAGTTAGATGGTAAGGACATAGCAGCAGATGTTTATCTTACCCCTACACCAACACCAAAGGCAGAGAGGATTTTAGACTCTCAGGTCAAGAAAAAGACTATGAAAGGCAACTATATGGAAAATCTCATTCAGTGGATAGGCATGTTAGAGGCTGAGGCTACTTGGGTGGCTGAGAGTGACTTTAAGAAGTAGGGAATTGATCCTAAAATCCTATCCCCAGAGGTGACATAAGTTCTTAACCTTGGTAGTATGGTGCAGGAGCACCCTGGAGATGCCAAGCAAATATGGTAGTCTCTTGTCATTTTGGTGGGCTAGTGTGTGTAAGACCCTCTAGTAGGGAAATGTAAATATATAAGGTCATGTTGACCAAGAGTAGTTTAGGTAGTTTTCATTTTGTGCTTCTTTCCTTGTGTAAATAACTCTTTTTGGCTCCATTTATTATTGTGTACTTGATGATGTCATTAAATGTTAGGATGATGTCATAGAAGGTTTTAGGGTCCATAGAAACCCTAGGTAGTCTACCTAAATTTAGCTAAGGTATTTTGGTGAAGGAAACACTTAAAAAGTGTTATTGGTTAAAAAATGAAAAATGTTGCTATGCAACATTAGCAACTTTTCAAAGTTACTGACAACATTTTGTTGTCTAGAGGAAATCGATGTTCTAAGAAGTTTTAAACCCATAGAAGGGTGAGGACATGTGTTTCTAAGGGATATAAGGTGGAAAAACTCTAATTGTGAGGGTAGAATTTCATTATGGACGGACTGGTATTCTAGAGCAAAGAGAGTGTATTGAAGGGACAACAGATTGAAGCATTTTTGTGTTGTTTTTGTATTGAATGGATTGAAATTAAAACTATGATCATTGGAATCCATGATTGTACATGTTACCAAGCTTTTCCCATAATTAGTTTTCTTTGTAATTGGTTTTTAGTTGTTGTTTGTAAATTTCTTGGTTTTGGACTGTTTGCTATCCTGATTTGGAGCAAGGGGCAAAGATGTGGGCCTAACTCCACTTCCCATCATTGGTTTTATATGGCCATCTAGGAATGGGGACTAGGTCCATGGAGCTACCATTCTATGGAAGGAGGAGCTCTCAAAGTGTTGGCTTGTATTTTTAAGCACTTTCCCTAGGCGAGATAAACTCATAGCCCGGTTAGAGGAAGCAAGTGACAGTTGATTTAAAAAGTGCAGGGGGTGTTCTCATGAGCCAAGAAGGCCATGGGTGTGTTGCATGATTTTTTTCAGGTGTTCCCCAAGGTGGAGGAGTGCCCAAAGATCTAAAAAGATAATTTTTGAAGCCCAAAACACCAAACTGGTCTAAACCCAAGAATTGTGCCATTTTTTGATAACATGGTGTACGGACAGTTCCAAGCTAAGGGACCTAGAAAATCCTTATGGGTTTTTTCCTGACCTAAAGACTACCAAAACATATTAGGGGGTCCTTTGAGATATTTTTTCTATCTGTAAAGTTTCCTAAAAACTAGGAGGGCTAATTGTGCAAAAAGGCTACAAGGCCTAGAAAGTAGGAACTAGAACCCGATGGCAATATGGATCAATTTGGTGGTTTCAAACCTAGGTTGGAATTGAAAAATTAAGTATGTTGAAGCCCTAACCCTCTTGCACTTCCAAACTTAAGTGTAGGGCATGGAGTGGTTTTTGTAGAAGGTTCTTGTGGAACACAAGAATGGTGTCTTTAACATGATAGTTTCCTTGGTTGGAAAGGAAGAACTGATTCTTCTAAGTGTTGAAGGGTGAATTGAGGAAGCCCTAGAGGTCCTGAGAGAGACCTATTAAGAGTTTCAAGCAAACTCAGAAGGTTACCAAGGAGGTTCCCTATCAGTGTAGGACAAGAAAAGTATGGCCAAAGCCATGATTACTGAACATGGTAAATATTTTAGAAGGTTGAAAAGACAATTGTAGAAAGAGCCTCAAGTTGAAGACCAAGGGGATAACCAAATGGGTCTATTTGAAAATGATGACGAGAGGGTCATGGTAGCTAATGAATTCATGAAAGATGATGAATTCATAAATTCTAAAGAGTTCAAGACCTTTTTAATTAAGCTGAAACAAAAGGACTTGAGGCAAGGATTGACTATAGATGAAGAAAATGCAAATAAAAATGAAGAGATTGTAAAAACACTCCAGGATTATGATCTTGAGAGTGAACTAATCACTGTAGAGAAAGCCAGGTTGCTGGTACAAAATAGTGGAGTAATGTTGATGCCTGGTTGGGACTTACAGTCCACATTTATCATTGATTAGATTAGGAGGCAAGAGGATCCCCTATTGAAAATAGAGTTTGAGATGGATGAAGTGTTGAAAGGATCAGGATTTGATCCTAAATCCAAGACTCTAGTTATATGGTCATTGGCCCCTGCCACACAAAAGCCTTTGGTCATGACTATCAGAGAGGAAAAGAGGGTAGACAGAATGATATGGAATTTTTAGAATACTACAGATACTGAGATAGCTCAGTTAATGACACAAGTCTCATTCATGAACCTGGCAAAGGTTGATGACCTGTCCAAGAGGTATGAAACAAATTTTGGCCAAATGATGGCCTTAGCAAAAAATCATGAAGAGGTGGTGGTTCAGAACCACACATTAGAAGAAGAGATTGCTAAATTGAAAGAGGAATTAGTGGAGAGTAAAAGAGAAAAGACTCCAATTCCTCAAGAAGTGTCAAAGATTGAAATAGATGCTGCCACACAGGCAAAAGAGGATTCAACAATGGTAGAAATCCATTCCAAAGAAATGTCACAAGGACAGAGCATAAATGTCATGTCCATCATATTGCCAATACTTCAAAATTGAATTGATGTTCTGAAGCAAAAGACTGACATAGTGTATACACTATATGGCTCATTGAAAGAAGCTTCACAGGTAGCTGTTGAAGCCATGACATTCTTGGAGCCTATCTTTAAAACTTGGTCAGGAAGAGACAGGTTGATGGACAAATTGAAGACAACTATGTTATACAGTGATGATTTTCCTGACAAGATCACAGATACAATGGAATGATCAATGGGGTGAATAACACATATGGCTTCTTTAATGGAAAAGTTGACTTGATAAATGGTAAATTGCAATTTTTTGGTGACTAGTGCCCTCCCTTGATCCCAAAAATATATGATGAAGGTGGCATTCTGAAGCCACAATCTGATTGGACAAATGGATTTAATGGGATATTCATAGATGAGGAGATGAAGTAGCACCTAGAAAAGGATGAAAATGCTCAATACTGCAACAAACTGATTGATAGCCTCTTCAAGGTTGAGAGAGATATGGAAAAGTTTGTTTCCGAGGCCAAATCAACCATTGACGCCAGGTGGACAGAGGTTGTTACCAAATTGGAGCAGGTGAAGAATTTTGATTGGCCCACTGCCAAAGAGGTAACCAGGTGGGAGGTGAAGCTGTAAGGATAAAGAGGACACTGTCAAACTGCATCAAAAAACCTTCTTTAGACTCCACCAATTTTAGCCACCTGTGTTCGGTTGCAGTTTTTGTCTTTATGTTAACTACAATTTTGTTGTCAAAAGATTTTGTAAATCTTTCCCAGTAAGTCCGTAGCTTGTTGCATCCTTAGTTATAAAAGGATTCCAAGACTGCTGGGAAAGGGATAGCCATTTTTTCATTGGGATGTATAATTTTAATACAAAAACTCTGGTTTAAAACTTATAGGTGTCTTTTGGGTTTTGAAAATACTATTGACTATAATAGTAATTTTGATCATGAATACAAATGAAATTCATCAATAGTGTTTTGAAACATATGATGAGAATTTTGTCTTCATTGTGTTTTTTTGAATTTTATGTAAATTGAATGTTTGAGGAATGTTCAATTTATGCATTTATTAGGCAGACTTTGAAATAATTTTAGGGTTCTTTCAAGGAAAGATTAAAATTGCCTTAGGAGTATTTTCAGTGGGATTCAGATTTTATAATGAATTTGATGAATTGATTTGTTATATGTGTGAGGGTAGATATATAAGGTATGTCTATGCTTATGTCAGATTCTATGGATGTCTTAAATTTATGTTTATGACTAAGAGGGTTAAAACTGTGCAATAGTGACTCCATGCCCTAGGACTAAGCACTAGTCTATCCTCCATTGAGTTAGGTGACTATCACTCTTAAAAATGACCTTTACTTTTATGTGTGGTCTATCACAATAAATGTTACAGTGGTCAACTCTTGTAATTCCATTCATGTTCTACTGGAATAATTTAGTGATTTGATTATTCTAAGTTAGAAGGGTAATCCCACCCGAGTTTATGGAGCTCAAAGTGTAGGAGGTTTAATAACCTTGTTTCTTTCATTCTATATCTTGTTTGGTCAGTGTCTGGGATAAATAGAACAAGCTCTTTGAGAGCATTTTTATATCAGCAAGAAAATGAACTAACATAGAACATGACTCCAAGGAGGAAAAACTACCTTTTGATGAAGCCATGTGGTGTGAAGAACCTGAGTTAATAATCTAAGAATCTAGTTGTGAATCAATAGAAACTAGGGCCTTACCCTTTCCTTTCCCCTTACTTTTGTTCTTTTAAGATTATTGAGGTGAAATTGATTTGACAGAATCAGGCACTTTTATGTTGTTATTTTCGAGAAGATGAGACAAGTGATCAATTTTCTTCTTCAGACATTTGTGTTCATCATGTCCAAGTTTCTTACAATAGGAACACATGTAGTTTTCTCCTTCTTGGGCTTATCACCTTTTGAAGAAGATGCATCATTTTTCACTCTTAGTGCAGCTAGTTTATGTTCTTGCTTCTTTTCTCCTTGGCTCTTTTGTTTCTTTTCTTTCTTAGAAGGCCCTTTTTGATCTCTTGTGCCCTGATTTTCAGTCAAGGCATGAGATTGAGAGGGCTTAAGTGTTCCCATATGAATCAACATGTCTGGTTCTTTTGTGAGTTAATTTTCAAACTCATCAAGAGAATTCATTTTATAGCTAGTTCTTAAGTTACTTTTCGTGGCATAGAATGTAGAAACAAAAACTGAATAGATTGGACAATGTTTGGAAAGAATGCTAATAATCAATTGTGAATATTTCTTCTTAATCACACACATTCTTAATTATAATCTTACAACCTTTACTTTTGTGAAGGTGTCCTAAATTGTAGAAAAATTACATGGATTTAACCCTATTAGTTCATTCTCCAATTGATGTCCCCTTAATCCATCTTGTTTACCAAATAACCCTTGTAATGTTATCCATACCTTGTTTGGATTTGTAGCAGATTCAACATGAAAAAGAAGATGAAGAGATACAGACATGCAAATAGTATCATAAGCTTCATCACATTTGTTAACCCACTTTGGCTTTTCTACTTGAGTAGTGATGGTTCAGTTTCAAGACCCCTAGTTACTCTGAACAACGTCAACTTCTTAAGGTAGATTTTCATTTTTGACTTCCACTCATAGTAGTTATAGGGTGAGATTAATGTTGTTGTTGTTTGATCCATTTAATTTAGAAAGTAAGATTGTGTGAAAAAGAAGACAAAAAAATCAACCACAAAGAGAGCACACGAGAGCACCCGCTCCCTCTTTTACTAAATCAAAAATCAGCCCTTAGATATTACAAGTTGGGCAGTGTATAATTTAGTGCATTTACAAAGCTGGATTTATTTTCCAGGGTTTTACAATGTCCAAGAAGTGGATGCAAGTATTGAAGGTAAAAATTAAATATTAGAATAAGAATATAAATCGAGCACCAATGTATTGTGTTCCAAAAAATATCCACTTTGAAAAAAAGGAATGACCTTGATCCAAGATCATATGTGAAAGTTATAGTGGTTTGAAGTTCAAATAATGAGGGTTGCCCTTCAGATCTACTGAAAAACCTAAATTTTTGGAAAAATGAGAATTTCTGAGAAGAAAATGATTACACCACTCCAACGAGTATGAAATTCTACCCCTTTTAAAAAAATGCATTGAAAAATATCTCTGTATGACTGAGAATGAGTCATTTTAAGATCAACTGCAAAAATGAAATTTGCAATGGTGCGAGGTCCAGCTGAAGCATTCCAATGTGATTTTCTCATGATTTGTTGGCTACATGTAAAACATAATTGATACCTAGATAGTGTTAGGTTGAGATGAATAGAACCCATAAAGCATTTTTCTTTGTCACTTGTATAAAATGTGGCCACAATGTTAAAAAAATGCCTCCAACAAGGAAAAAATGACATGCAAAATCTGCACGATCCTTATATGGAAATGGGTATTTTTGAGCCTCCCAAACACAATGGAACAACCAAAAATACTTTCTAAATGTTTCAATCACCCAATAAAATAAAATAAAAACATGCAAAATAGAGACTATTGGATCTTCATAAATATTTTTTGTTCTCCAGATTGTACGAAACATAGGAGAAATAATAATAAGATTTTACAAGATCTTAAGATAATATAATCTTTCAAAATAAGCTTACCATGTTAGAATTTGTGAAAACAGATATAAACCAAAATCTAATGAAAGTGTTAGATCAACAGCTCGAAATAAAATAGACAAAAAAACAATATTAGACAAACTTGATGTAAATGCTCAGAGGCATAATAGCATCAAGAGAAATCTCCAATATGCAATATCCTAGTATTTCCAATATATCAAATACAAGCAAGGTAGCATGTTTATATAGGCTAAAGCTAATAGGAAGGAGTCCTGACAGGACTCAACAATATCCTCTACAAGAGTTAGAGTCCAAATTGGACTCAACCATATCGTCCTAAATAATATATACCTAATAAAATAAAAAAGTTCACCTAAATAAACTTAAGTCAAGAGTAAAATGGAAAGGACTATTTACTCTTACAACTTCATATAATTATAATATTTTAATAATCTTATTTTAGAATATGATATTCTCCTTGATTATAATTTTTATTTTGTTTTTAATTAGGTTAGAAGTGTAAGGACCATGACCTCAAATACCAAATATTTAACTAGAATAACATAACTAGAAATAGTAAAGAATCTTTAACCAACAAACTAAAAAAAAAACCAAGTTGATTAAAGACATATACATCATATGAATATCATCTATAGATAGGAGAGCAGATATAGAATTAACTATAGCTATCAATAGGGTCTTAAAACAAATCTTTTTAGATTGACCAACTTTTTAATAATGTGTATGCGCCTATTTACATCATTGCAACTTGATGACAAATAAACCCTAATTCCATAGGGCCCCATTTGTTTGGGGAATTGGAATTTGACTCAAAACCTGATTATCACAAAATCGGGTTTTGAAATTCCGGTTTTGCATCTTCAGGTTATAATTTGGACTGTTTGGTTGACTTGGAAGATGGATTAGTCAATCCATCTTCTGCATTTGGTTGCCAATTTTGAAGTTGGAATTGGAACTGACAAATTCCAACTTCCGCGTTTGGTTCAACAATTTTGAATTGGAATTGGAATTAAACACTCCATGTTCTATGTTTGGTTCTACATTTCAAATTGGAATTGGAATTCGACAAAGACTTTATAATTTATTATTATTATTTAATAATGTTTAATTTATATTGTGATTTATTTTGTACATTCTTTTATTTTTTTTTATTTTGTATTTCTTTTTAATTGCGCTTATGATCATACATGCGCTTCTATATTTGCGGATAAAACTTGGAAAGGATAGCTCACTTGCTTGCAATTTTTTCATGCTTATGCTCATAAAAATATATGTTGATCTCCTTTTGACTAATTATTAGATTATATTTTAAATTTATATGGAATATCATATTCAATCTTTCACAAATGACAAATACATCATATTTTGTTTTTATTTGATATGGTAACA
>MU224316.1:65498-80562 GCA_018584345.1 Thuja plicata | reverse complement strand
AAGAGTTTCAATTTCCCCTGGCTTTTTAAAAAGTTTGCAAATGTCAGCTTTTGTGATCTCTTTTTTTTTACGTCCTCATATGATAATTTATTTGCATAATATTGTTTTTGTTCTTCTCTTTTGTTGTCCCATAAATTTAGTTTCCCACTAACTGAACCTATGTGGGTCAAGATCAATTCTAATGATTTTGAAAGTGTTTCCCTTCTAGGGTTTGTACCAATAGAATCTTTTAACCTCCTAATCAAAGATTCTATTTCTATTTTCCCATTTTCTATTTGGTTTATCAAGTTTTCATGTGTTCCAAGAGGAGGTTTCTCAATTGGTGAGGGTGGTTGGGGTTCATTTTCTTGGTTATTTTCAACATCCATTTGTTCATGAGGAGAAGATGGAGGGTTTGGTTGAGGATTTTCTGTGGGGATATCATTTCTTCCTGACAATTAAAAGAAAATCTATTTTAAAACTCTAATTAAACATAAAATTTAAGACAAGAGAATTTAACAATCAAATTTGAAGAAAAAACTAAAAGTTAAACTTAAATTTCAAAATAAATAGCATTCATGGTTGTAGAATCACTTACCTCTTCTTCCAGTTCGACCTTGTTGACGTTGTGGAGCCATTTTTGCTTCACTTTGATGGAGAAAGCCTCACAATAAATTGTGTGCACGCTGTTATGAAGAGAAAAATAGAAAAATGCGGCTTAAGAGAAACAAAATGAGCCACAAAGTGGCTGCCCAAGCTTTTTATATAAAAAATTAGGGCGCACACCCTATAGGGCGTACGCCCTAAAGGGTGCGTGCCCTATGGTTTGAATTGCCCAAACCATAGGGCGTGCGCCCTATGGCTTGGGTATTCCAAGCCATAGGGCATGCGCCCTATAGAGAATACACCCTATAGGGCGTGCGCCCTAAGCGCAGATGGGAGCCAAAAAGGTATGTGGCACCTTTTTGGTCCCCCATCTTGGTGCACATACCCAGGGTGAATTGAGCCCTGGATGACCTAGCATCATGGGCATTGGTATAATGTTCCCCTACTACTGGAAAACCGGTCACTTTCACTATTCGCTCCTCTATTGCAACAACTGGCAACCCCCATACCGTCGTGTGGCCCTCATCAAATGTGTTTGCAAATTCTGATGTTGCTTCCTCGTCAAACTCTGTCAATTTTAAGAAATACCCCAGCCATTTGCAGGCATTAAATCTTCTCACTACCTGAACATCATATAGTAAAATACCATGAACCACTGGTTCATGCCACTGCAATTGGCCTCCCATTTTACCAAATTCAATCCTCTACTCTGTTTAACCTCTGTTTTTTATAATTACCTTCTTCTCCTTTGAATTTTAGACTACTTCTTGTAAACCCACAGACCCTCTTTCATATTCTTCTGGTATTCTTGATATGAACAATAATAATGTATTTTAACAGAATGAATCATAGATATTCATGTGAGATTGAGAGTTATGTCATGGTTTTAATACTGGGTCACATATAGTCTGACAGTTAAGGGTTTATTTGGAATAAAGGTACGACATTTGACACTTGTGTGATGCGGCAGCCTTTCACATTCTTCTGGTATTCTTGATATGAACAATAATAATGTATTTTAATAGAATGAATCATAGATGTTCAAGTGAGAGTGAGATTTATTTCATGGTTTTAATACTGGGTTACATCTAGTTTGAGAGTTAAGGGTTTAGTCAGAATAAAGGCAACATTTGACACTTGTGTGATGCGGCAGCTGGATTTTAATCAAGACAATGCCGAAGTATAGATTTGGGGATCTTTTAATGAGTAAATAGAAATGAAATTTTTAAAAATTGGCACACTTCCCTACCCCCTATGAAATATGGACAAGTGTCCTCACTTGTCTGACTTGGCAGAAGGTACGGAACTGGATTAAGGTGGCAATGATACATTTATTGTAGTATTTGATATAACCAACTAAATCTATGCGCTAAAAATGGAAATAAATTTGAAAAGATCATACCTGGTAATTGATCATTGCACTTGTCAGGAAAGATTGGCGAGAGTGGAATGATGGCGTCGGCAGTTGCATGCGTCAGTGCACTATCTCTTTATTGAAAGCATGAAAACATGATGACATGGAAGGCGGGTGGATGAAAGATTTGAAAATGAAATGGGGTGAAAAAGAAGAATATAGAAAGTGAATGGAGAATTTGAACTTTATGTAAACATAAAGTTGTTATTATGGGCATGATTCAAAGGAATTCTTATTGAAGTGCTATAGGAAGAAGGTTGACACCCTCTGCTACAGGAAGTGTTACCTGTTGATCCTTTAAAACTGGCTGGTTGAATTGTTGTAGGAAGTCTTCTTTCGTCTATGGCTAGTGATAAAAATTTAGTCTATGGCCATTGACAAGTAGCTTGAAGTGGACATGATCGATTGTGGTCAACTAGACTACTCCATTTGTAAATACATGGCTTCTTTCATATGGACCCAGCCATTGTGTCTGCAGCTTGCCTGGTATCTCCTAGAATCTGGAATCATATAACAATTTTCAATCTCTAATTTTGAATTGCTTAATCTTGATATGGGAGTCATGCCACTATTTTCTTTTCTTTTGGATGAATTATGTGCACTGTAGGGTAGACTTGCGCATTTCATCCAAAGAGTTGAGATGCAGCAATCACTCTTTCTATGCTGCAGGAAGATCAATGTTTAACTCGAGTGTTCTTTTTAATGTTTTGTGTTCAAACTCAATTGGTAGCATTGTTGTTTTTCCATATAACAATTCAAATGGAGTGAACCCAGTGGTGGTCTTCCATGTTTTTCTATATGCCCAGACATCTTCTGATAGTCTGTTGCTCCAGTCTCGGTGATGCAAATGAACTGTCTTTGTTAAAATTGCTTCTATTTCCTGATTTGTAACTTCTGCTTGTCCATTGGCTTGAGGGTGATAGGGGCTTGATTTATAATGTCTGATATTATATTCCTTCATGAGCTTTGTTATCAGATTGGAGGTGAATTGGGTACCTTGATTAGTAACAAGCTCTCTTGGCACACCATATCTAGTCAAATTTTCTTCATACATAAATTCAGCAACTTTATGATCTCTTGCATGCTTCATTGCTCTGACTTTGACCCATTTGGTTAGGTAATATGTACACACCAGATTGTATGACTTCCCATTAGATGGAGGATCTATTGGACCAATAAATTCCATGCCCCATTTATCAAATGGTGTTACCACCACCTGTGGGTTTAAGGGCATTTCATCTGATCTTATTGGTCTGCCCATTCTTTGACATTTGTCACACTTCTTTGTATAACTTGCTACATCTTTGTGAAGTGTAGGCCAATAGTAGCCAGTTGTTAAAATATTTTGTGCTATTTGTTTGGCTAAAAAGTGCCCTCCACATGGTTCATTGTGACATGCATGAAGAATATCATATGTCTCATCTTCTCTCACACATCTTCTCATTACTTGGTCAGGTCCAATGTAAAATAATATGCTATCAATCCAAGAGAAATGGAAGCTTTTCTCCACAAGAAGCTTATTTTCCTTATAAGAGAAACGTGTTGGCATTTTATTAGCTGCTAAGTAGTTAGCTATATCTACATACCATGGATTCTGGACAGCAATATGAAACAATTTTTCATCTAGAAATGTATCATCTATCAAAGTAGCATCTTCTTCAGCATGATGAAGTTTGGATAGGTTATCTGCCACCACGTTTTCTTTCCTTGGCTTGTCAATTATTGTTATATCAAATTCCTGCAAAAGGAGCCATCTTGCTAACCTGCATCTTATGGCAGGTTTGTTCATGAGATACTTAATTGCTGCATGGTCAGTATGAACATAGATAGGATAACCAGTCACATAATAGCGGAATTTGTTCAAAGCATAAACTACTACTAACAATTCTTTCTCAGTCACCGTATAGTTTAACTCTATTCCATGTAGACTCTTACTGATATAATAGATTGCATTTTCAAGGTTTTTAGTCTTCTATCCTAAGACAAAACCTACAACATAGTATGAAGCATCTGTATATATGTGAAATGGCAATGTCTAGTCAGGACCCCTAAGTACTGGTGCAGTTGTCAAAAGTGACTTGAGCTGTAGGAAGGACTCATCACATTCTTTTGTCCAAGCAAATTCAGCTTCTTTGGTAAGTAAGTTGTACAAAGGACTAGCTATTTGACTAAAGTTCTAGATAAACCTCCTATAATAGCCAGCGTGGCCTAGGAAAGATCTGACTTCTTTTTTCTTAGTAGGAATAGGGAGTGTGAGAATTACCTCTATCTTCTCAGGGTCTACCTGGATTCCAGCTTTGGAGATAAAATGTCCCAACAACACTCCTTCCTGCATCATCAGAAATTACTTTTCAATTTTGAGAGATAGGTTATGTTCCTCACATCTGATTAGCACTATCTCCAAGTTCTTCAAGGCTTCCTCAAATGTGACACCGAATGTAGTGAAGTCATCCATGTAGATTTCCATGCAATCATGAGATATATCAGCAAAGATGTTGATTAAAGCTCTCTGAAAGGTAGTAGGGGAATTGCATAATCCAAATGGTAATACTAAATAGGCATATGTGCCCCAAGGACATGTGAATGTGGTATTTTCTTGATCTTTGGGGGCAATGCTTATCTGATTGTAACCACTGTATCCATCTAGAAAGGAGAAATATTTCTTTCTATCCAAATTATCCAAGACTTGGTCAATAAAAGGTAAAGGGAAGTGGTCCTTCTTTGTAGCATTATTTAATTCTCTATAATCCACACATATCTGCCACTTACCTCCTTTCTTAGGTACAATTACCAATGGTGATACCGACTTGCTGTCAGAGATTGGGTAGATGAATCCAACATCCAACAACTTTTGCATCTCTGTTTTAACTTTTTCTCTTAGTGTTGGATTTATTCTCCTCTATGGTTGATGAAGTGGCAAACTTCCATCACTGATGTAGATTCTGTGGGTGTAGAGTTTTGGATTGAGTCCCTCCATATCTCCATAATCCCATGCAAAGGATTTTTCATGCTGATTGAGGATCTTTGTTAACAATGCCAACTGTGATTGGGACAGCTTGTTATTTACATGCAGGCTTCTTCCAGAGGATAGTTCTACTGTTATTGTTAGCTCTTCCATTAACACTTTGGGCACCAGACTTCTAACTATTTCAGGGTTTGCTAGAGGCACATAATCCTCATAGGTACATAGTTGTAAAATAGAACTTTCTAAAACATCTTTAGCCACAATACTTGGTTAGAATACTCTGTATTACATCATCTTCCTCTTACATCTTTAAAAAAGATTGCCTATGCAACATCATGAGCTGGGCTACTAAATTAAGCTCTTCCTCCTCATCTCCTAAGTCTGGCCAAATAGGTTCTCCCAAGTCTAGCTGGGGTTGGGCAGGAGGATATAGGGCTAGCTTCCTTATGGCTTGACCATTTGAAATTGTCATACTGCTTGATCTGCAATTAATTTTGGCATCAGTGGTGGCTAACCAAGGTCTTCCCAAGATTATAGGATAGCCAACAAAGTTTACTTTAGGTGATAGGATGAGAAAATCAGCAAGATACTCCCATTAATCTAAGGTTACTATCACATCTTCTATGAGGCCCTCTGGAGTAACAGTTGAACTATCAACAAGTTGTAACACTGTGGCTGTTGTTCTTAAGCCTTCTATGCTTAGATTATGCATTGTATTTTTAGTCATAACATTTATTGCTTCTCCCAAATCAACTAGAGCATTTTTCACAGTCTGTCCATTTATTATCAAGTCGACTACTGGAGTGCCAGGATCTGAATACTTGGGTATTACCACCTTTCCTAACATGATATCTGCTAATTGACCTACAAAATGTACTATTTGAGGGTCTTTCTTCTTTTTCCCTGGCTTCTTAAGGCATGCTTCCTTAATATCCTTTCCATAAATAGGTATATCTTTAATAGCTTGGAAAAGTGGGATTTGAATATTCATATTTTTTAGCTGCTCAATAATATCAAATGTTTCTTCCTCTTGGGGTATAGGTTTTTCTTTATTTATCCTCTGTGGAAAGGGTGGATATGATGTGTGGACAGTAGTTCTATTAGGTATATCAGTTGGCTGACTGGTATTTGGCAATGTGGCTTCTGGAAGCAGTGCTGTAGGAGTGTCTGCAACTTTCATGATTATAGGATATTCAAGTGTAGGCAGGGTGGTACCAGACCTCAAATGGATATCAACTATCCCTAATGAGTAAGTAGGGCACTTCTAAGTGTCAGTAGTGTACATTTTCTACTGCTATTGTTTGTTGTTTGGATTTGGCTGCGGTTGAGCAGGCAATTGGGTTGGCTTTGGATTAGCATTAGTTGCTGCAAGAGGTGGCATTATTGCAGTTGGTTGCACTGGAGGTGGTAATTGTGGACTGCCAGAATTTTACTTAGGCCACTATGGAGGCCCCTCCATTGGTTAGTTTTCTGCCAATTTCCTTGCGGTGGTTGCCATTGATTCTGCTGATTAGGCCACTGATTATTTTGTTGGTTTGGCCATTGGTTATTTTGTTGATTAGGCCATTGGTTAGTATGTGGGTTTTTCCATTGGTTATTTTGTTAGTTAGGCCATTGGTTAGTATGTGGGTTTTTCCATTGGTTATTTTGTTAGTTAGGCCATTGGTTAGTCTACAATTTTTTCCATTGGTTATTTTTCTTATTAGGCCATTAGTTATTTTGTGGATTTTTCCATTAGGGTTGAGAGTACTGAGAAGTGTTCTGATAATTTTGGTTTTGCCACTAATTATTGTTAAAATTTGAAACTGTAGAGGATCTTGTGGCATACCTTGTCATGAAGCCCATGGTCGATGTTGAGCAATGAAGAACACTTGGTCATTGTCTCCTTCCATCTTCTTGTAGTCAGTTGGAAAATATTGGTTTTTCAGGCTGGCTACCAGCTTACATCTGCAGTCTTGCTTCTGTTTGCGACAGTGTGGGCAGTGCTCAGCCAATTGTGATTTAGCTTCTGCATGCTTCTTCTTGGTAGTCATTATGTCAAGATGTATAGCTACATCATTTATAATATCCTGCTTGAAATCCTCAAGCAAATTAGATATCTATAGTTTTGAAATGCCTCAACCAATCCCTTTTGTGACTGTGGACTAGTATCCTTTGCCTTTCTTCACAGTTGACCTTGAGTAGTTTTGACAAATTTTCTTGAGGTCATCCCAAGAGGATTGGGATATGTCTCCACCGGCCATCAAGTCTAATGCCTCTAGACAGTTTTCATTTACCCCTCTCAAGAAGACTATTTTTTTTGAATCCTCTGCCAGTACATGCTGGGGATTCTTCTGCATTGTGTACAAAAAATGTGAAACATAGTCCTCCAATGTTTCATCTTCCTTTTGAAACATCCTAAAGATATCATCTCCTTTTGGGTCACTGCCTTTGCAATAATCTTTATATTTCTACAGAAACAACATCTACATCTCATCCCAGGTACCTACTGCATTGGCTCCTAATCCCATGAACCATCATAATGTTGACTCTTTCAGTGTTGCAAGAAACAACTTGAGCTTATGGGCATCAGTATTATAGTCAAAACTTTGACACAGTATTTCAAACTCAAACAAGAAAGTGTCAGGATCCTCAGCTATAAGACCATAAAAATTTGGAAGAGAAGTTGTGGGTATATTCTTGAGATTAGCATTGTTTATAAGGCTTGGGAGAGGAAATGGGAAAGTAGGATGTGCCATTACTAGTGGTATTTGATTGTGGGGTTGCTGCTGGAAAGGAACATTGGCTACTAGATTGTTAACGTAAGGTGGATTTGGGCCAGAATTATCTAGAAAGCTAGCCAAGATTTTTGCAAAAGGTCAGAAGCCACTTACATCAAATAGTTCTGCTCTGGAGGAAGATGCTGCAAGAAAGTTGAGGCTTACGTCCTCAAAGGGTAACTCAACTTCTTCAACTTCCTCGTTCAAATTAGCAGGCTCTGCTGGGAGAAATCTGCCATATTCATCTCATTGCCTTTATCTTCGATGCATGCAATTGAATTATTCATGCTTGTGAAGCAATTTTTAGAGATACAAATCTGAAAACTAATCTAGGAATAAAAAAATGACTCAAAAATGTTCCTAGCTTGACACCATCCTCGACAATGGTGCAAAAAATGAACCGCCTCACAATAGGTGTGTAATAATCATGCTCAAGGCCTTTCTTAGGAATGGTTCATTCAATCTAAGGACTAATTTTATCATTATGAGGTGCATTTAACTTGTCAACCTAGGGACATATACTTGAAATGGTCAGCACGATATGTGTACTAGGTTCCTTAAGGAGTCATTCTGCTTATGCTGCAGGAAGGTAAAAATGCATAAAAGAAACCTACACTGGTGCTGTAGGAAAAGAATACATTTATCTTCTTACTAGAATGAATGCTATAAATTGCAACTCTACTGTAACCTATGATTTCAACCTAAAACATCCATTATAACTATTCTTGCAGATGCTGTAGGAACACTCACAAGTTACGATGTTGCAGGAAGAAATTGTAACTTCTATCTGAAATACTAGAAATGCTGGAAATGAAATCTATTCTATTCTAACCTATTCCACCTCCCAAGTGGGACCCCTTGGTCAGTTTCTGCTAAACTATGAACACATAATGTAAACCAAGAATTACTTCATTGCATTTCAAAAACTCATTACATAAAAACAAGACATGGAACTTGAAATAGACTGCTGCAAGATACAACAGTTTTCTTTCAAAAAATGTTGTCTTTCCTTTTTCCTAGCTAACCTCAAAATATCAGTTCAATCCCTATATATAGAGGATCAAACACTTATTACAAAAATAGAAAAGAAACTATCTTT
The DNA here is from genome assembly GCA_018584345.1 of Thuja plicata. Lineage (NCBI taxonomy): Eukaryota > Viridiplantae > Streptophyta > Pinopsida > Cupressales > Cupressaceae > Thuja > Thuja plicata. Next base: position 71,740 of record MU224316.1, on the reverse strand, counting down.
TTGAAAACATGCCAGAGAAGAAGATGGAAATGCAACAGCTCGCGGTGTGGGTAGTAAAGCTCAGGTGACCAGTTCAACATAATGAAGTGCAGAGGGAATATAGGCACACTACATCCCCGTGTCTTGGAATAATGGCTCCATTTTAGCAATTGTATTTCCTAGTGCTATAATGATCACTCCACCGTAGCTGGTCCTTAATAGTCCTCCTTGAATGTTGTTGACTACTCTCTAGCCGCTTTCTCTCCTGTCAAGTTAGTTATGATGTGGAAATATTCATGCAACAAGCTTAATAAAATTAAATATCTAGATATTAGAACATAGATTCTGATGGTTTTATGAAATACTACACTATATGTATAATATTAGCAAAATATGTCAGAAACATCTACCCATGGTTTATCAGTTCTATCTGGACTTTATCATAATTTTTTGACTGGGTAGACTCTCAAATATTTTGACAAAAACTAGAACAGAGTATTAAAATTATACAAAACAAAGGCAATAATTTGGCCTTATCAATGAGAAAGGGAAAAACATCGATTACTACTGCTACATGTCTTAGAAGGGGAGGAAAATAGTTTGGCGTAACTTCAATGTTAAATCTGCCAAAATGGGGATAACTAGGGAAGTCATTAATCCCAAAGTTATTGAAGTTGAGGATGGTCAGATTAAGATGGAGGAGCTGATTGACCTGGCTATGGTGGTGCTCAATGACAACTCGAGAGAATTTGAGATGGATCTTCTCAATAATTCTAGGAATAGCATGCTGGACAACTGCAGGTCAGTTAAATGGTTATTCCATCAAGTGGAGAAGCTCAAGAATAGAAAAAAAGGGAAAAACAATGCCAATGTGGATAGCACTATTGTTGATCAGATGAATTTGTGTGCAAAAGTCATAAAAATGGAGGATAAGATGATAAGGTTTGAGGCTACCCTTAAGAGCATTGCTGAACAGAGCTTCAATATCCTCAAAGCTACCAATGAACACACCAAGACTCTCATTGTTAAACTAGAAGGGATAGAAGTGACCAATACAGGTGTAGAAAAAGAGCAGAAGATAGATCAGGGTCCTGGCAAGAGGACTAGGGCCAGTGCTAAGAAGAAGAAGGAAAATAATATGTTGAATCATCTCTATAAGATCAAGTTTTTTTTTGCTACGATGGAGCTCCTCGAGGCCAAGGCAACCAGTCTGATGGTGGACATATCTTGAATGTGTCCCCTAGTTCTTTTCATTGTTCCTATTCTTTTTGATTTTTAGAATCTTAGTTTGTTTTTGGTCTGGCCCTGTGGTGGCTTGTTCCATGTTTTGGCTCTGTTACTTTCTGTCCGGGCATACTTTTCTTTATCTTACTTTGTTTAGTGTTTCAAGAACCTTGTAAAACCTATTTTACTTAATCAAAAACTATTTTATTTTATAAAGATGCCAAATTATATCGTATTTTTATTATTTATATATTTTTTATGGTTAAATGTATTGTATATCCATTCCAAACAAATTCTAATTCTTAAAAAAATTTTAAAAACTTGTTTACATGATAAAATCTGATTTAATGGTTAACATAATTTAATTCCCACATGTAGTTAGCAATAATGTGATAAAGAAATGTCTTCTTGGCAGGTGAATTTATAAGATATCCTACAATATTTAATGGGGATTAATAGTGATTTGTTGTAAATTGCACATCATTACAATAAAAACATTTTATAGTGAGCACTTACATTCTCTTTATCCATAGATTCCCTATTAAAATATAGAATCATATACATCAGATGAGAGTAATGCTTGAAGATAGGTGCTGGGGTATCTGATTATATCTCCACTAATGCAGCATGGATAGCATCAACTATGTATCCAACATAGTCATAATCAGTGCTAACCTCCGGGTACTGAATGTTCATGGCCATCATGAGTATATCTTGAGACACTGTTGAATCTCCATCAAAACCTAATACTTTTCTCAAACCATACACCATGCACTTTATGTAATGGTGAAATAAGGATAGGTCAAAAGGTGATTTGAGATTGTCTGGGATTTTCACCAGGTGCCTGTCTACCATGGGCATGAATTTGGGCATTTCATACTTCCTAATCAAATCTTCTCTCTTGATATAATCTGCCTTAATCTTCTTTAAATCAATATCTATGCACAATGCACCAATAATCCTGAAAACTTCTGCCACTGACCTCCTATCTATGGAAACTAGGGTCTCTTTATTTTTCTTCTTGATTACCCTACCTACTGGGTAGTAATTCTTAGATAGTTCCCTAATAAGGCCTATGTCAACATAAACATCAGGCATAATCAATTTTTCCATATTCAAATCCCATGGATTACAAATGGGGACTGCTTTAATCCTTTTATTCCAGAAATAATGGAACAAGGTACTACCAAAATAATTTTGGGTGACCAGATTTCTACATTGGCACCATTTTTCTTTCCATTCATCCCAATTTGCATTGTTTGTATTCAAAGTCTCGGGCAGCAACTTAGCAAATTCTTCCACATACTTGTATAGTCAGAAAATGGAAACACTTCCATTGTTGGAGTTGTTTAGCCTTTTGAGTAAGTGGTTTGGGGTCATATCAAGTACCTAGAATGGATTCCTGAGTTAGACCTAGCTTTCCCCCTATTTTTCCCCTCTCTCCACTTCTTTCTAGTCTGATTTCTGCATTTTGGACCGCAAACCTGAGATTCTGGACTTCAAGGTCAGGGTCAACCTTTTGGGTCTATTTCAAGCTTGACCCTGACCTAGGTCAAGGTTGACCTTGACCTTGACCTAGGTCAAGGTCAACCTCGACCTTCACCCAGGGTTCAAACTTTGGGGTCTTCCAATTTTTAGACGTCAATCTTTGCAAAAGTTATTTCCCGCTTCTGGGTCGGCTATTTCAGGTTTTGAAGCATTGATTCCTAAATTATATTTAACATAGGTCCTCTCCTAGGGGTAAAGGCTTAATGGGAATTTAATTCTCCTATATAGACCTCCTTAGAATATTGTGTCCTAATTTCATATAAAAGGAAGCTTTCTCCTCTCATTTTCTCTAAGCAAGATTGAGAAACAAAAGTCTTCTAATGGTGATCAAGCATTCCTAATTGAGATCAATAAATCAAGTAAGATTTCAAGCAAGAATCCATTTTCATGAAGGAGATCCATTGGAGGCCATTGAAGGATTCAAGCTACATGGTTCCCTTTTAGTGATCTCTCCATCCACCTTCTTCCAAGCCTCTTCCAAATCAAGAACCCATTCAAATCCTTGGTGTTGGAGATCTACAAGCAATTGATTGAAGACATTCTACATTCTACATTCCACATTTTGGTGCATACATACTTGTGGATTCAAGGATTTGAATCCTCTGCAAGGAATTTTACAAGCAAGGTGAATTTATGCATTTACTTTGTTTACTTCTATAATTTCAATTATACTTTGAGGTTAATTCCAAAACTGGGGTTTGACCAAGGCAAACCCCTCACCCCAAACAAAAAAACCTCTTTTTCTTGTAGGTACAAGTTTAGAACTGCAGATTTGAACCCAGATCTAGATACCCTTTTTGGCAAACTTTCAAGATCTGCGAACAGAGTCACTTTCAGATCTGTGCAGGTTAGGGTTGACATTATTGGGTCAAGGTTGACATTTGTGGGTCAAGTTTGACCTTTTTCATAATATGACATTGGAATGGAAAATGATTTTTGGGTTTTGTTTATCTTTGCATTTCTTTTCTGGATCATACTTCAGTTTTTCCAGAAACAGTTTATAGACCTTAGAAAACACAATTCTTTGATCTACACTATTTTAAGGTTGGTACTTCATCTCATCCATTTCAATTCCTAGATCTATCATATACATTCCTTTCTAAAATAGGAATTTAAGATCTTTCCTCTTTTCTCTCATTTCCAAATGATTGATTCATTTGTGTATTGATCCTTTTTGGGTTGATCAATTTGGATCAGTCATTTGTGCATTTGAGGTTAAAAGGAACATCTTATCTTCCCCACACATCACACAAACATCTACATTTTCAAATGTGACATCTTTTCTTATGTTACATTTAGGTGACCTCTATTTTATATGTTACATTTTGGTGAACCCGCGATAGACAACTCCTTCTTTTTGGTGTTAGATTTGCATTTTATGTTAGATCTTACATGTAGATTTATTTCATGCTCTAGCATTTATATTTCAAAAATAAAAATCACATATTTCTTTAAAAATACAAAAACATTTACATTTTTCATGCTCGTAGATTTCATTTGAATAAATTTGGATATATTTAGATCTAATTTTCATGCATTTCTTTATCCATTATCATGTTGCACAAATTGTTTCAAGTATTTTTCAAATTCTTTATTGATAGGGATGATAGTCCTCCTATTTGGGATGAACCTTTAGGTTTGGATGTTGATTATTCTCTTCCCCATGAGGCCATTATGGATGATTCTACTTTTTGGGATGAACCCTTGGATAAAGACATTGATTTATCCCCTCCTTCTGAAGATGACTTGATACAAGAGGGTGATTTATTAATGGATGACATATTCATACATGATGGTGACTCTTTTTCTAAAACACACTCCTCTTATGTAGACATTTTAGAAAAAGAAGAAAACATTATAGATGCTTTACCTCCATTTGAGATTCCTTCTACTGATGAGGCATTAGCGGAGAATGATATGAACTCCCTTAATATTCTCCCTCTTAGTGATGATCTTATGGAGAATCAAGATCCTCCCTCATCTCCTCATAAGATGTATTCTTTTCTTCTTTCTTGTGAATCTATTTTTAGTGCTGAGATAACTAACATGGTTTAACCAAAACCCTTGATGACTATTAAAGGTTGTCCTCACATTACTATCAAAGGTAAACCTATGGAATCTTTAGAATCTTTCAATGATCAAGATTTGATACCTCACACATATCCTACAAGGAATAACCCTCAACCTAATCTGGTGGTTCCTACTTCTTTACCACCTTCTCAACCCATTCTTCCTCCTCCACCTCATCTTCCTAGCATGGAGTATGATTTGATAAACCAATTGCGCAATACCCCTGGCAAGATTTTTTTATGGTAGCTTCTTCAAACTTCACCTACTTACCATGAAGCCTTGAAAAAAGCTATAACAACTCTTTCCACTCTACCTCCTAATCAAGAGAACATCAATGCCTTCTTACAATGCATGCATGTTACCTCGGGTCCTCCTGACATTGTATTTAATCAAAAGGATTTACCTTCTAACGAAGTTTAGAAGCAATATGATGCCCTTATGGTTGTTGTTACTATCAATAAGAGTATCATTCGTAGGACCTTGATTGATAACGGATATGGGCTTAATATTTGTAGCATGGACATGCTCAAATCAATTAAAGCCAATCTTTCAACTATTCAACCTGATAATAATCCTATACGTGGCTTTGATAACATTGATAAGAAAACTTTGGGCATCATTACCTTACCTATTAAAGTAGGTCCGGTCATCCTGAATACTCATTTTCATGTTATGCCTAGACCTCTTAATTATAACCTTCTTTTGGGTAGACCTTGGTTGCATGAGGTGCATGCTGTTCCTTCCACCCTTCACCATAAAGTCAAGTTTATTCACAACAACATGGTGTATACACTTCATGCAGATGATGCGCCAAATCCTTGTTTGAATATTCAAACCCACCATAATCCTAATCCTAATAGTGATCCTTCTTCCTCTAATTCTCTTCCTGGAGATGATTAGGGAACCCTTGATTTTAATCCTACCTTTATTGGAGAATATAAGGTTTCTGATCTTGATTTTATGAAGCCACAAAGAGAGTTTGAACGAGTCTTTGCTTCTACTTCTCATCACCTTCATAATAACTTTGTCACTCCTTCTACCCACTATGAATCTATCAAACCTACTAGTAATGACATAGTGACTACTGAAGTTCCATTGACTCCTTCTGATATGGCTTCTTGTTATGGTCCTGGTTATCATTTACTAGTTAAAAAAGGATTCCATGGTCAAGGATGTGGTAAGCATAAATAAGGAATTCAAATGCCCTTACAAAATGGGGGGCATGAGCATTCTTATGGATTGGGATTTAATCCTCAACAACAAATCAATGTTAACAACATATCTAATAACACTTAAAACATAATGAACCTATGAAGGAATTTGACCAAGAAGTTATTTTGCCTAAACTCCTTTGTGCTAAGATGATTACTAGACCTAAACACAAAAATAAATGTAGTCCACACTTGAAGACTCTTCCTTTT
>MU224316.1:24732-57142 GCA_018584345.1 Thuja plicata | reverse complement strand
TCCTAGGATCCCTTAGGACCCATTACAACCCCTTAGGATATATTATGACCCATTAGGACACATTAGGACCTCTTAGAACCCCTTATAACACATTAATCATTGTAAGACATGTTGGGATAATGGAGAGATGTGTACTGAGAGGGGAGGGGTAAATCAGTACCCTTACAAACTTTTAAACTAATCTTTGTAACCAAATGTTCTAATATAACCAACTGCGTAGATTGCATACACCAAACATGTAATGTCACTGCTGAAATGTAAATGCATGTAAAGTAAACAATATACATAGATGAAAATAAGTACTCATGACACTAGTATTTTGGTATTGCAGAAAACCCCTATTAGAAGGTAAAAACTGTGGTGGGGATGAGACCCACAAAACTTCACTACTGTAGTAAATAAAGTAGTCTATTAAAGCTTACAAAGATTGATCACTTCTGATGATCTTACTGTTAGGAATAGTCCCAAGAGATAACTGAGAGGGGGGGTGAACTAGTTATCTACAAGATTCAATTCTTTATTCAATTAAGTACAGAATAACATTAACCATAAACACAATAAGATAACATAGATAATAACACCACAATTTTGGTTAAGGGGAAACCCAAAATAGGTAAAAACTCTTGTGTGAATTAGCACCCACAAAGAACTATACTAGTGTATAATGATCCTTGTTAGAAGGTCTTACAACCCTGTTAGGAGTTGATCTTTACAATGCAATAAGTATAGAGACCTGGTCAAAGGTTGAACCATGTTAGGAGTCTTTTAAAAATAACCCTGTTAGGGGTGAGGACACACTGTCTGAGAGCACACTGCTAAAATGATGAAGGTTGCGACCTTCTGCAAAACAAATATTCACTATATCTGATAATTGAACTATTTAAGAAGACCTGCTATCTTGATCAGTCCCAGTGAATTGTATACACTCTCTTCTCTTTCACATAGATCTTCAACCGATGAATGATGTGGCTTTACTATTCCAAAACATCAGACATTCTGCTCTATTCTTTTTTGATATCTCTTCCTTCTCTCGCACTTGGCGATCACAAATGAACTGCTATAAGTATCTTCCTCAACATAATATTACATCAGCTATAGGAAACTCTTCAACAAATTCCTTCTCGACTAAACTAAGCATGCAACATAATTAGAACTGTGCAACTGAAGATGAGTAGGCGCGTCACTTCACACAGTCAACTCTACCAAATTAACGCAAACTTCACTTGCATGATGAAAAACATTAAGTTCTCTTAACCAAGCATTCTAAACTCTCAAATAAACATAAATCCAAACACGCATATCCAAAATATAGGTGCAACTAAAAAATAAATGAAATTACTATCAGCTCTTAATAAACAATCTTTTGAAATTGTAACTGGAAAATAGATCAACATAACTCAACTTTAACTAGACAACTCAATCTGCATGTACAAACATAGCATAATGATTATTTCTACAACATAAAAATAACCATTCAAGGCTCCAACATATGTCCATACATAGGATGACATACAGAATGTTGTTGTATACTATATGTTGTCATCAATGACAAACATACAGTCAACTATTTGCACTAAGGAAAATCTCCAACAATCTCCCCCTTTGACATTGATGGAAACATATAATATGAAAACATCATCAATCCAAAAGTATCCTCTTTCTTTTTACAATCTTCTCAATATCCTCATCACAAACTCCTCTTAACTGCTGCAACTCCTTATACTACTTTTGATATTTAATGACTGTTTACTCCCCCAGACTTTATACTCCCCCTTACTATACACTCCCCCTTTGACATCAATGGAAAAGGGTGCCAAATAAAAATAAGCATAGGTACTACTCCTGAAGTAGAGAAGTCAACCATTCATTAGTCACCAAGGACTGGGGCACTTGCTGCAAATTCTATTCAGACTCGGGAAAGGGAATTACTCCCAGCTTCTCCCTGAGATACTCAAAAGTATCTTTTGGTAAAGGCTTATTAATTATGTTTTCCAACTATTCTTTGGTGCTCACATAATCAAAATTCACTTCTTTCTCTGCAACATTTAATCTTAGAAAATTATATTTTATTTCTATGTGTTTTGTCTTTGCATGCATCATAGGGCTCTTTGACATATTGATAGTGCTAGTTTTTTCACAATGGATAACAATAGGATAATCAATCTAAATTCCAAGGTATTTAATCATCTGCTTGTTCCAAACAATTATGGAACAATTTAATACTACTGCTACATACTTAGCTTCTGGTATTGACTGAGAAATACAATTCTGCTTCTTGCTTGTCCAAGTAACCAACTTGTCTCCAAGAAATACTACTCCTCCTGAGGTACTCTTTCTATCATAAACACAACCTGCCTAATCTGCATTTGTATACACATGAATTTTTACATTTTCTGAGTTGGGATACCATAAACCATAGTCTATAGTCCCCTTTAAGTATCTGAATATTCTTTTTATAGCCATTAAGTGATTTTGTTTAGGTTTAGCTACAAATCTTCCAACAATGCCAACTGCATTAGAAATATAAGGTCTAGATTGAGTGAGATATATGATTTTTCCAATCATATACTTGTATAGTATTATGTCAACTATTATAGAATCATCATCTTTAGAAATCTTTCTTCCTATTATCATGTGGGTCCTTACTGGCTTGCAGTCTTCCATCTTGAATTTCTTCAATATCTCCTTCACATACTTAGACTAATTTATGAATATACCTCTGTCTATCTGTAGTACATTTAATCCCAAAAAGTATTTTATAGGTCCAATCATGCTCATTTCAAACTCACTCTACATCTCTTTAGCAAAGTCAGCGCTAAGCTTTTCATTACCACCAAAAATAATGTCATCAACAAAAATAGAAGCAAGTAATAATCCTTCAGGTGTCTCTATTATGAATAAGTTACAATCTTCTGCTCCTTTCTTGAATCCAATCTTATTTAATTATCCATCTAGTCTCTCATACCATTCTCTAGGGGCTTTCTTGAGTCCATAGAGGGATTTCTTTAGTCTACATACCATGTCAGGTTTGTCTAATAAATTAAATCCTTCAGGCTATTCTATGTAGACTTCTTCATTCAAGTCACCGTTCAAAAAGGCTGACTTGACATCCATCTAATATACCTTAAAGTTCTTGAATCTTGCATAGGCTAAAAATAATTTAATAGATTCTAGTCTACTCACAGGGGAAAATGTATCAGAGTAGTCAATTCCTTCTCTCTGTGCATATCCTTTACATACCAATATTGCTTTGTTTCTTACCACTGTACCATCTTCACTCATCTTGTTTCTCAATATTCACTTGGTTCTAATCACATTTTTGTCACAAGATCTAGGGACCAATTCCCATGTGTCATTCTTAATTATTTGATCTAATTCTTCTTGCATTGCATTCTGCAAATCTGAATCATTACAAGCATCTTCAACACTTAAAGGTTCAATTTGTGAAAGCAAACATACCTCTTCATCAACTGTTAAATATTTTGCTTTAGATCTTGTCAAAACTTTACTGCTCTGATCTCCAATGATATTTTCTTTTGAATGGTATCTAAATGTGTATTTTGGAACTTTAGGTGTGACACTCTCATCTGTAATTTGTGATTCCTCTTCACTTGGTTCAGGGTTATTGCATGATACTTCAATATAGTCAAACATTTCTTCAATAACTTTTTCTTTACTGATAGGTCTAGGTTCATCTTCAATCATAGGTGCATAATCATAGTATCTCTCTTGAATCATGAACTTCACATGTGTACTTTCAATTATTTTCTTCAATCTCTAATGAAAACATTTGTAAGATTTTCCTTTAGTAGAGTAACCAAGAAAAATACCTTCATCACTTCTAGCATCAAACTTACCAACACCATCATCTCTCTTGATGTAACACTTGCTTCCAAAAATTCTAAATTATTTTACTATAGGTACATTACCAAACCAAAGTTCATAAGGTGTCTTGTCTGCGCATGGCCTTAGTTGAATTCTCTTGATAGTATATACTGTTGTATTGACTGCTTCTCTCCAATAGGTGTGTGCAACTTTTCCTTCAATCATGATAGTGCGCACTATGTCAAGTATGGTCATGTTTCTCCTTTCTGCAATTCTATTTTTCTAAGGGGTTCTAGGTGCACTTAGTTGTCATTTGATCCCATGTTCTTTGATGTACTCATAAAACTTGTCAGAGGTGAATTCTCCTCTTCTATCAGATCTCAAACACTTTATCTTTAATCCAGACTCATTTTCAACTTTAGCTTTGAATAATTTGAACTTCTCAAAAGCTTCATATTAATCTTTCAAGAACGCAAGCCACATCATTCTAGAAAAATCATCAACAAAAAAAATAAAATACCTTTCACCATAGTATGATCTTGTTTGAGTAGGTCCACATAAGTTTGTATGCACTAGATCCAATTTGTTCTCTACAAAGTTCTGTTTACTTCTGAATGAGTTCCTCACATTCTTTCCCATCACACATTCCATGCACATAGTATCAACTGGTCTTGCAATACTAGGAAGGTCTCTTACTACCTTTACATTTCTTATCTTTACTATGTTGTCAAAATTGATATGACAAAGTCTTTTGTGCCATAACCAACTATCATCCATTTTTGCAACAAAACAACTTACTTCTGAGTTGAGCTAAAAGACATTACCTTTATTCTTTGAACCTGATGCAATCATATCTCCTTCTTTGTTAATAATGATGCACTTGTTGTTTTTGAATTCCAACTGATATCCTTTGTTAAGCAATTGTCCAACACTCAGTAAGTTATGATGTAAACCATCAACATATAGAACATCATCAGTTTTGTTATTTCCATCTAAAGTGATAGCTCCTCTACCTATGATAGGATTAGGAGTGTTATCTCCAAATCTCACCATGCCACCTTTGTACTTATCCAGATGTACAAATCTATCTTTGTTTCCTATCATGTGATGTGAACACCCATTGTCAATAATCCAGTTTGTTCTGATGTCTGCTTGGGAAACTATTGCCAATTCTTGTGCTTTCTTTTCATCTTCAATGTCCATTTCATCAAACATTTTTTCAATATCTGTGATTGCAATGAATCCAATTTCATATTCTTTTAAATCATCAGCTATTACTCCATCTTCAGCAGAGTAGAATTCCTTTGTATATTTAGGCTTGTAATATGTTTTGAACTTCTTGACTCTTGTAGGGCACTTGGATGCAAAATGGCCAACTTTGTTACATGAAAAGTATTTGAATGGTAATTGTCCTTCATATTTCCCTTTTCCTTTTCTTTCTTTCTTAGCAATCATAGAAATGATTTATTCTAGTTCTTTATCCTCTTGTTCTTTATCAAAATTACCAAAAGTGCTCAAATATTTCTTACCACGAACTGGGGCTTTTGAAGGTTGTTTCAATTTTAGGTTCTATCTTCAATCTTGATATCTCAAATGCTAAGATTTTTCTAATCAAGTTTTCTCTCTTGAAGTCTTTTGAAAATTGCATAGTCTCATCCAAGATGTTTATCTTTCTCTCATAATCTACTGTCAGTGTAGCATCAATTTATCCATTATGTCTTCCTCTGAAATTTCTCCACCATTGTTTTTGATTCCTGAAACTGCTTCATTAATCCTTTGATTGTAATCTGTAATGTTCTCTTTAGGTAGTATCTCTAAATTGTTGTATCTCTTCTTCCATGTCTTTCTACATGAATTCTTTTCTTGGATTTCTCCTTCAAACATGTCTTCTACGTACTTCCATATTGAATATAGGCTTTATCTTCTTTCTTAATCTCAAAAAATTCACTATCAGATAAGGCACTTATAAGGGCTTCTTTAGCAATTGAATTTTGGGTGAATACTTCCTTTTGTTTAACAATAGACTCTTCTTCTGCAAGATCATTCAAATTAGGAAAATCAATTTCTTGGGTAGCTGCCTCATAGATCTCAAAACCAACGCACTATAGGTGTGTTATCATTTTGTTCTTCTAGTCAAGATAATTCTCTCCATCAAACTTAGGACTCTATTTTATGAAGTATGCCATCTGATCTACCTTAAGTTGTTAAGATTTCTCTCCAAGGCACTTGTCTCTGATACCAATTGTTAGGAATAGTCCCAAGAGATAACTGAGAGGGGGGGTAAATCAGTTATCTGCAAGATTCAATTCTTTATTCAATTAAGTATAGAATAAAATTAACCATAAACATAATAATATAGCATAGATAATAACACCACAACTTTGGTTACGGGGAAACCCAAAATGCGTAAAAACCTCGATGGGAATTAGCACCCATAAAGAGCTGTACTCGTGTATAATGATCCTTTTTAGAAGATCTTACAACCCTGTTAGGAGTTGATCTTTACAATGCAATAAGTACAGAGACCTGGTCAAAGGTCAGACCCTGTTAGGAGTCTTTTACAAATAACCCTGTGAGGGGTGAGGACACACTATTTGAGAGCACACTTCTCAAATGATGAAGGTTGCAACCTTCTACAAAATAGATATACGCTATATCTGATAATTGATCTATTTAAGTAGACCTGTTATCTTGATCAATTCTAGTGAATTGTATACACTCTCTGCTTCTTCACATAGATCTTCAACTGATGACTGATGTGGCTTTATTGTTCCAAAACATCATACATTCTGCTATATTCTTTTTTGATATCTCTTCCTTATCTCGCACTTGGCGATCATAAATGAACTTCTATAAGTATCTTCCTCCAAAGATAAGATTACGTTGGCTATAGAAAACTCTTCAGAAACTTCCTTTTCAGCTAAACTAAGTACGCAACATAATTAGAACCACGCAACTCAAGATGAGTAGACACATCACTTCACACAGTCGGCTCCACCAAATTAACTCAAACTTCACTTGCATGATGAAACACGTTAATCGCTCTTAACCAAACATTCTAAACTCTCAATTGAACATAAATCCAAACACACATATCCAAAAGATAGGCACAACTGAAGAAGAAATGAAATTACTGTCGGCTCTTAATAAACAATCTTCTGAAACTGTAACTGGCAAACAGATCAACATAACTCAACTTTAACTGCACAACTCAATCTGCGTGTACGAACATAGCATAATTAATATGTCTACAACATAAAAAATAACTGCACAAGGCTCCAATATGTCCATACATAGGATTACATACAAAATGTTGTTGTATACTATATGTTGTCATCAATGACAAACATACAGTCAACTATTTGCACAAAGGCAAATATCCAACACTTACCCTGTTAGGAGTAACAATGAGATCGATTAGATCTACCTCATGAGAGGATTTAAAAACACAAAGTATGTGTGCACTCTGTTAATATATTTACATAAAGATGGTTAAGTCTACTATGTTAGGAGATTTTGGGGTCTATTACAATTGTTAGAGAGTAATAGAATTGTCATCTGAACAAATGCAATCTCACTATTATTGATACAAATCCTTTAAGTGTGTATAAAATATATCACATTAATTTAAATGATAATACCTTCTACCCTGTTCTACTTGGTAGCCTTGCCTCTATTCTGAAAAATTTTTACTGTAATGTAGTGCTTTTCCTAAAACCCTTGTTTGATCTTTGATGTCCGTAGAATGGAAGCTACTTGATCATTTCTTGATCAACATACATTACAAATGATATCTTTCCATAAAAAAAATTTTATGTGGCCACTGGTCCACTCGGTAAATGGTGTCTCTCCATGCTCAGTGTTCTCTATGTATCTCTATTATACTACTACTTGGTTATACAATGTATCTTGGTAAAGTCTGTATGCTCGATAATAACTACACTCAGTTAACTCTGTGTGTGATCAGTGCTCTTAGTTAAGTTTGTACTTCAGTGATTATACTAACTGGTCTGTTTGTGAATCTGTTACCGTCTATCCACTTTTTGTGCTTGAATACTAATGACAACCTCCAAAGCTCATTTGGAATAACATTCTCCCCCTTTGGCATTAGTACCAAAAACTTATCATTTACAAGTTACTATACATAGTGACTCCCCCTTTGTACATGATCGATATATGTTAATGAATCCCCTTGACTATTGTTTCCCCCTTTACTATACATATATACATATATTTCCCCTTTTTGAAAATAATGACAAAAGGAATAAAACTTACAATTTGTCAAAAAATGTTAGGATGGGCTTGCTTTAGATTTTCTATTAGCTTCTCCTATTTCTCCTTTAAATTCTCAAGGGTCAATAGCTCTAAGTTTATCTGACCATGCATATCATATATGCTTTCTGTGACTGACAGTTCTGGGTTGGAAATCAAATTATTTTCCAATGTCACATGTTTCTGCATCATAACTAAATGTGGTAGTAACATTGTATGTAGCTCGGTTACCTGTTCTCTGATTTTTTCCTCTTCTTTCTTCAAATCTAGTCTCAACTGTTAGTTTTGGAGAACCTTGGTGTAATGCATCTACAATGCATGTTGCTTGATTGATATACTATTAGCACTATCTATTAGATCTTGATCTAATTTTTCATCTTTTCACTAATCGCAGTAGTGAAGTGATCTAAAGTGCATAATAGATAGAGAATCGTAATGGCTTCAGATATAATAGTTTCTAAACCGTTTACAAATTTTGACAATGTTACCCTTTTTACTGCCACTACCTGGCTGATTTTCTTAGTAACTTTATGTTATATCTTATTTTCTGCTCTCTCTTCCAATTTGTGCTCAACATCAATATCAAGACTATTTATTGCCTCGGTGAGGAGTGTAAGTTGATAAAAAAATGGAGGTTGATTCATCTATGTTTACATCATGAATAACTTGCATCATAATCTCCTTAGTGGTCTCTAGCACCTATACACTTTTGTTTTCTTGCCTCAGCTTATCCTATGCTTGTTTTTGGGTGTAGAGTTCACCATACCTTGTTCAAGCTTCAGGGTCAAGTGTCTGTGGATCACAATCAGGAATGTCAATGATTTCATCAAGTATCATGAAACCCTTGCTTCCCTTCTTATTTTCCTTCTTCTTCTCTTTGGTGATTCATGAAGTAGATAGTGTCAATGCTAATTGAGCCTTTTTCTTGGTTTCTTTCTTTTTTGGCTTGGTAGTGAGTGTGATGACTTGGGAAGGTTCATGGGTAGCTGATCTAGTGTTAGTAGTAGAAGTGTGTACCATCATTGTGTCTGTGTTACCTTCACCTTTTTTTGCTACATCAGTGGTATGTTTACGTGCATCACCTTGTGTTTTCCCACCACTATTCTCAGTCTGTGTACCTTGCATATCACCCTTGTCTTAAATTGTGTCTGTAACCTTCTCAAGTGTCTTCTATTGTGCTTCACTCTCAATTTCAATAGCTTGACCAAAATAAGCAAATGGCCTGGTACCGTTCTCGGGTGACCTTTGTAGTGTCTTTCTCATCTATGGTCTCGGTAGCTCTGATTATCTCATCTTCTTTAGCCTTATCATCAGGATCACCTTCAGTTATGTCATTAATTGTGATCTTTGGATGTCTTAGATTTGTCAACAGTGTTAGAATATCATCTAGTACATTATCAAATGTTGCATCATCAATTGTTATAGGTTCTTTACTCGATCGATGTCCCTCGGTATTGATTATAGGTGCAATGTATGTTGCTTCCTCAGTGTCCTTGGTTTCTTCAAGTGGAGTGAGAAGATTTTTCCAAATCTTGGTGCTCTCTTCATCCACTTCATATTTCCTTGAAGAATGTTCAATGTACTTGGTTTCTTAGGAAATTTATTGGCATACTGTTGCATAATATTATCAATCTCTTCTACTGTGCATTCAACCTTTAGTAGAGTGAGAGATGCCTCTCTCATCTATTCCTTTGTGGTGATTGCATATGACCATCTAGCTGATATCTTATCATACAATTATTTACGTAAGTATAAATCTTGATAGGGACCCATTGAAAATTGATCATCATAACTATGAAATCTTCTTCAGGTTTCTGTTGATTCTCTGTACTCACATCTGCATTTGCATGTAGCTTAGGATGTGCTAATCATCTGGTTGTTCTAATTGCCTCTCCAATATCATCAATAGACTTTAGTGCCTTGTTCTTCACAACCTTAAATTGTTCAGGATTGTTGTGAGAATCATCCTTTTTCCTCACATATTTATTTCTTTGTCTCAGTGCAGGATTCTTGGTGGTGCCCTTCTATTTCCTTGTTTGATATGTGCATTTTGGTGAGGTCCTTGTTATCTTTGCAACTCCTTTCTTTAAATGTGGTGAATCTATTGTCACTAATTGTGATATTTTCCTTAGTAGAGACTCAGTCTTTATGCTTTTTCCCTTTTTGGCCTTAGGTACCTCAACTTGTGCTTCATCAGACTCGGTGGCATCAACATCTTATTTAGGTTCTTCATCTTTACTGACTGAGGTCTTCTCCTCGGTATCTTCAACTGACTTTTCCATTTCTTCATCAGTGATAGAAAGTTTTCTTTTTAATGTCTTAACTATTTTGGTCTTCTTCCTGCCCATATTTTCAACTTGTAGACCAATAGATATTTGGGTTTGTGCTTCATCATATGTGCCAAATCTCATGGTAGATTTGTCAACTAGTTCATTTAACAACTTCTCTATTTCTTATGAATCTATGTCACTGTCTAACTCATAATCTTTCGAAGGTAGCCATGATGACCTCAATTATACTACTTTGATAAGAGTAGTATCTATGTCAACTACAAAATAGATTTCATCCTTGTATTTTTCTACCAACTGCACTGGATTTTGAGTTCTCTTTTCCATCCTAGCTTTGAAGTTAGCAAAATAATCATTTATGTAACTGGTTCAAAATTTTTTCCTAAAATTTTAATAAAATCACCAATTTGCAGTGTAATCGGTTGATTGGTCTTCCATTTCACAGTACCAATGGAGGGAAAAAAAATTTATAGGTAGAAGATTGTGCAAAGTAGTAATGAACCAAACTTACAAGTATTCGACCGTGCTAATCTGATAGTTTTCATATTATCTTCAAGTTTTCTCAGAAATAGCTCGGCGAGGTCAAGTTGTAAATCTTTCTTTAAAATTTTGTAGGCAATGTCAATAGCTCCACATGCAATGTTGTTCGGTCTGCTTGAATGGAAGATCTTATAGCCAATAACAATAGCACTGAACCTAAGTTCAGGATCACCAATTGAGTTGATCTTTACACCTCTTCTATCCCACTTGACTCCTTTAAGATTTTCTATCATTTTCTATCTCAGTTTTGGGTGGGTGTCTTAGGGATTTTGATTTTTCACATATGGGGTACCCGATTACCACATGAATAATAGTTTGGTTATCTTTTTTGGTTCATCCATCCAGAGCTTTCCATCATATACTCTGCTCAAAACAATGCAGATCCATTTGGTTCAAAATACCTTCAGAAAATTTAGGGCATTGGTTAACCCTTTGACCTCCAGATGCTTATGGTCATCTTTTAAATTTCCATCTATGCATAGTGACTGGTATGTAGAAATAAGCTCAAAAATCCCTATTTCACCTATCTTACAATGAATGTATGCACACACATCTTGAACCAATAGAACCCTAGGTGAAATTGATGGAAATGTGGCTTTGTCATCAGGTTGGACTGCATCCTACGGATGTATCTTATAATGCAGCTTTGTGAAAGTGGAGTTCTTAAAAAGAACTACCTTTTTATCCTTCTCCATCTTTGCCTTCATAGTTCAAGATGAGGATGCCAT
This sequence comes from Thuja plicata, assembly GCA_018584345.1. Classification (NCBI taxonomy): domain Eukaryota; kingdom Viridiplantae; phylum Streptophyta; class Pinopsida; order Cupressales; family Cupressaceae; genus Thuja; species Thuja plicata. The sequence continues at coordinate 45,489 of MU224316.1, read as the reverse complement.
TGATTTCTGATTTAGGGTTTCCATGAAAGTGTTTGAATGACTCGGTAAGTGCAAAATGTGTAAGGAATAACCTCTTAGCTACTCAAAATAGACCCAGAATCTCTGTAAAATGCTCGAAATACTTTGTTGTGAATTTTCTCTTTGATTCTCTTCTCTGCTTTGTGATCACTGTGTGAAGAAATGAGTTCACATCAATCAGATTTATAGAAAATAACTTTAGGAAGTGCAATAAATTCTTGTCACCAACTACTTGGTAGACAAACATGATGCTTGGTTAACACTGACAATACTTCAGCTTGCTGAGTGTTACAGATGCTCGGTTTCCTTAACAACTCATTTGTATTTTGCATAATCACTGACTGGCATTACTAACTCGGTACATATTAACTGACTAAACTATATCAAAGTAATAAAAAAATATAATACCATAGCATCTTAATTCATGCTAATTTGGCATTTGAACATTGTATACAAGAACTAATGTAAGATATAGCTTTTCAAAACATAGTTCCTTACCTCCTTGTATTGCTCAAGTGGAGACGGTGGAACCACCTAATCCGTCAGATGATTTTTCACCGACTGTTGTGCTTGGTCCTACATTATCATTTGATTCTTTCCTCCATGCTTGTTTTTTGATCCTCATGATTTCTTTAATTGTATTTCCATTTCCATAAGTATTTATTCTTTCTAAACAATCTCTTCTTAAGTGACTGACTTTGTGACAGTTAGAACAAGCCATACCAGAGTTTGACCAATTCCTAGACTTAGTTTTCCATTATCTCATACAATTTTCTGCTATATGACCATGTTTACCACATGTTGTACAACTACCCCAAGTGTTATGATCCCAAGCATAAGCATTACCTTTCCTTCTTGGTTGATTTACCTTTTCTTGTCCTTTAGGCTCCTAGATTTTCTTTTTATTATTCCTGCATGCTTGTGATGTATAACCATGCATGTTGCAATTTTGAAATTTTTTATCCATGTATGGTTTATTCTATGGTTTTTTCAACTTGGATCTACATTCATGTGCTTGATGTCCATGTTTATTACAGCTATAGAAAATACCATTAAATTTAGGAGGGTTTCTAGGAATACCTTTTACTTTGCTCCTGTAAACATTTGATGTGTGGCCTGGTTTTCCATAGTGATGGGAAGAGGGCTTCTTAGGCTTTGAAATTGAGTATACATTCCTTTGTTTAGCTTGATTTGATGATTCTCCTTGCTTGGTATACCCTAATCTAGTATTTTTGTTTAGTCTTCTTTGATAGTTCAGAAATTCATCCATTCTCTAAGTACTTTCTTCAGATCTCTTACTCACTTCATTATGTTGTAAAATCTTCAATTCATTTCTCAGTTTTTCATTCTCTTTTCTCAATACACCAATATCTTCTATTCTTTTTGCAAGGTTAATATTTACTCAGTTTTCCTCATGATTCATAGAAACCACTTGATTGGTGATCTCAAAGTATTGTTCAGTCTTGTCTAAATATTTTAGATTTTTTTTCTTGTAACTTTTCAGTCATCTATCTTTTGCCATCAACAACCATGTTTCTATCTTGTTCATTTTTCTTTTCATTGTTCAAGACTTTAACCATTCTAACCATGTGTGTATCTTGACTGATCTATAGTGCTTTCACTTGTTCAGTAAGTTGTTGATTTCTCTCAAATAGCTTTGATATGATTCCTTCAGAGGCATCAGATATCCTACCAGATTTAGATCTAGATGTGTCAAATGGATCATGAATCTCTTCTTCCTGATAATCAGTCTAATGATAGAAAAGTTCCATGTCCTTCCTCTTAATCAACATCTCCCTAAGTTTCTCTTTGGCATCTTTGTATTATTCGACATAGATCAGCAACTATAACTTCTAATTTTTAATAGTTTTATCAAGTGTATACCTTTCCATTGTAAGATATTTTCTCTTTAGTGATTAAACCTTCTAAACAAGAGAACTAGCTCTGATACCAATTGTTGGGATAATGGAGAGGTGTGTACTGAGATGGGAGGGGTGAATCAGTACTCTTAAAAACTTTTAAACAAATATTTGTAACTAAATGTTCTGATATAGCTGACTAAGTAGATTGCATACACCAAACATGTAATGTCACTGCTGAAATGTAAATGCATGTAAATTAAACAATACGTATACATGAAAATAATTACTCATGACACTAGTATTTTGGTATCATAGAAAACCCCTGTTAGAAGGTAAAAACTATAGTGGGGATGAGACCCACAACACTTTGCTACTGTAGTAAATAAAGTAGCCTGTTAAAGCTTACAAAGATTGATCACTTATAATGATCTTACCCTTTTAGGAGTAACAATGAGATCGATTAGATCTACCTCATGAGAGGATTTAGCAACACAAAGTATGTGTGCACTTGGTTGAGATATTTTCATAAAGACAGTTAAGTCTACTTTGTTAGCAGATTTTGGGGTCTATTAAAATTGTTAGAGAGTAATAGAATTATGATATGAACAATTACAATCTCACTATTGTTGATATAGATCCTTTAAGTACATATAAAATATATCACCTTAATGTGAATGATAATAATTTATGCTCTATTTTTCTCAATAGCCTTTCCTGTGTTCTGAAAACTTATTACTACAATGTAGTGCTTGTCATAAAACCCTTGTCTGATCTCTAATGTCCATATAATGGTGGCTACTTGATCATTGCTTGATCAACATACATTAAAAATGACATATTTACAATATATATATATATATATATATATATCAAACTTTATGACCTGATTAGGGTTTTACAATATCATCCCTACCTTAAGATCAATGGTGTACATAATTTACCTTGATCATCTAAACATGGGAGATATAAACAATTAATTTAGTGAATCCGTAATTAATGTTCTCCTTGATCATTGTAAATAATTATCCAGGTTGACAAAATTTTTTTACCTAGATTGATGTGCCATAACAAACTTTTATGTGGCCTTTGGTCCACTCAATAAATGTTGTCTCTCGATGCTTGGTGTTCTCTTTGTATCTTAGTTATACTACTGCTCGATTATACTGTGTATCTCGATAAAGTCTGTCTACTCGATAATCACTACACTCGGTTAAATTTGTGCATGATCAGTACTCTTAATTAACTTTGTACTTTGGTGATTATACCGACTGGTCTGTATGTGACTCTGTTACTGATTGTCAATTTGAGTGCTTGAATACTAATGACAACCTTCAAAGCTCATTTGGAGTAACATTTGGACACACTAATGGGATCTAATGTGTTCTAATGTTTCTTAATGTTTCCTAAGGGGTTATAATGGGTTCTAAGTGGTCCTTGGAACCATTAGGAAACATTAAAAACTCTTAGGATCCATTAAGACCCATTAGAACACATAAGAACCCATTAGGACCCCTTAGAACACATTAATTGTCATAGGACCCATTAGAGAGAGAGAGAGAGAGGTTGTAAGGGGTAATAAGGGGTCATAGGATAGATCAATTTGTCCTAGGACCCCTTTGACCCCTTGGGACCCTTTAGGACCCCCATCTCAAGATCTAAGATGTCATGAGGCTTGCTAATAGGTCCTAGGACACATTATTGTGTCCTAAGACCCCCTAAGACCCCTTAGGACTCCTTATCATACACTAATATATGGTAAGGTGTCATAAGGGGTCTTCAGGGATCCTAAGACACATGACTATGTCCTAGAACCCATTATGACCCTTTAATACCTATAATATGTATGGTAATGGGTTGCAAGGGATCCTGCGACACATTAATTTGTCCTAGGACCCCTTATAAACCCTTACGACCCTTTAGCACCCCTAAGATGTATAATAAGGGATCATAAGGGGTCATACACTATCATAGGACACATTAATGTGTCCTAGGACCCCTAATGACCCCTTAGTACCATTTAGGACTCCTCTCTCTACATTTTAGGTGGCATAAGGGTTGTTAACATGACCTAAAAGACATCACTATGTCCTAGGACCCCTTAAGACTCCTAAGGACCCCTTATCATACACTAATGTATGGTAAGAGGTTGTAAGGGGTCCTAAGGTGTTCTAGGACATAATAATGTGTCCTAGAACCCCTTAAGACCCCTTAGGACCCTTTAAGATCCATAAGTTGTATGGTAAGGTGTTGTAGGATTCCCTAAGGGGTCATAAGGGGTTTTAGGACACATTATTGTCTCCTAGGACCCTTTATGACCCCTTAGGAAACTTTAAGACCCCTCTCTCAATATCTTAGGGGTCAGAAGGGTTTCTAATAGGTCTTAAGACACATTAATGTGCCCTATGACCCCTTAAGACCCCTTACCATACAATAATGAATGGTAAGGGGTTTTAAGTGGTCTTAAGGAATCCTACAACACATTATTGTGTCCTAGAACCCCTTATGACCCCTAATGAGCATTTACAACACCTAAAGTGTATGGTAAAGGATCCTAAGGTGTCCTAACAGTCAAAATGGGTCCAGGGACCCCTTATTCCCATTTAGGACCCTTGAAGATCCTTCTCTCTACATCTCAAGGGTTATAATGGTTGTTAAGGTGTCCTACGACACATTAAGATGTCCAAGGATCCTTTAGACCCCTTAAAACCCATTAGCATGACTTACCATACACTCATAAATGCTAATGTATCCTAAGGGGTTGTAAGGGGTCTAAAGAAATATTAGTGTACCATAGGACCCCTTGTGACCTTTTAAGACCCTTAAGATGTATGCTAATTGGTCCTAAAGGGTCATAAGGGGTCCTAGAATATATTAGTGTGTCCTAGGACCCCTTATAACCCTTTAGGACCCTTCAGCAACCCTAAGATGTAGGGTAAGGGGTCCTAGGACACTTTAATATCTTTGAGGACCCCTTATGACCCCTTAGTACTCTTTAGAACCAATCTCTCTACAACTTAGGTGTTGTAAGGGTTTTTAACATGTCCTAGGACACATTACTTTGTCCTAGGACTCCCTAACAACCCATAGGACCCTTTACCATACATTAATGTATAGTAAGGGGTTGTAAGAGGTCTTAAGGAGTTATAAGACACATTAATGTGTTCTAGAACCCCTTATGACCTCTTATGACCCCTTAGGACCCTTTAAAAACCCTCTCTCTACATCTTAGGGGCTTTAAGGGTTATTAAGGGGTCGTAGGACACATTAATGTGTCATAGGACCCCTTAGAATTATAACGACTCCTTAGGACCCTACATCATACACAAATGAATTGTAAGGAGTCATAAGGGATCATAAGTGGTCTTAGAGGGGTCATAGGACACATCAACATGTCTTAGAACCCCTTATGACACCTTAAACCCTTTACGATACCTAAGATGTATGGTAAGGGGTCCTAAGGTGTCCTAAGAGGTCATAAGTGGTCCTAAAACACATTAATGAGTCCTAGGACCCCTTATGACCCATTGTGACTATTTAGAACCCCTAAGATGTATGGTAAGAGGTATTGGGAGATGTTAATATGTCCTAGAACCCCCTATGACTCTCTAGGAACCCTCTTTAACATATAAGGGGTCCTAAGTGGTTGTAAGTGATCTTAAGGTGTCTGAGGACATATTAATGTGTCCTAGAACCCCTTTATAACCCCTTAGGACCCTTTACCACACCTAATATGTATCATAAGGGGTCCTAAGGTGTTTTAATGGGTCATAAGGGGTCCTAAGACATATTAATGTGTCCTAGGATCCCTTATAACTTCATAGGGTCATTGAAGAACAATCTCTCTACATCTTAGGGCTTGTAAGGGTTGTTAAGATGTCCTACAACACATTAATGTGTCCTAAGACCCCTTACCATATAAAATTAAATGGTAAGGGGTCCTATTTAGTTATTGGTGGTCTTAAGGGGTCCTAACACACATTAACATGTTCTAGAACACCTTATGACCCCTTAGGACCCTTTGCAACCCCTAAAATGTATGGTAACTACTCTCTCTCTCTATGTAGGGTGTACACCCTATTTATTTTGGGGGATAAAAAATAGGGCTTTGACTAGTTGAAAACCCATAGCTAAACCACTTTTGAGTGTTTGGGTCTCCTGCATGGGCGCACATTCTAGTAGATAAATGTAAGACTATAGATACGTAGAGTAGGCCTTACATATTTGTTTAGTATTTAGATGGTGTCAAAGGATACAAGCTTCTCAATCCTACCACACATGAGATTTTCATTGAGAGGAGTGTTCATTTTGAGGAAAATAATCTCCAATTCTTCTTCTACCACTTCTCCATCCTTCATTCATATGGAGACATTACGACTACATGATGATAGTTCTTCTGAGGATTTTAATCCTCCTAATCCTACTGAGGAGTCTTCCTCTTCAAATTAAAATGGTGAGGATCCCTCTTACTCCTCTCTTACTCATCATTCAGAAGATGAAGATTATCCCCCAGATTCTCCACATTGTCCAAGTAATAAGCCTCTTTTGGCTTGTCAAACATTGGAGTCAACATGTGATTGGGTTGTTGATCCTTTAGATGAGAGAAGGAAAAGGTCATAGTTTGAGCAAGCTCCACATCTCTTCATTTCTATAGCTTCTGATACACAATCCTTTCAGGAATCTTCTGGTGTCTCTGAGTGGTATGTTTTTATGCAAGAGGAGGTCAGTTCCTTAGAGAGGAACCATACTTGGGATTTAGTCCCTCTTCCTAAGAGAAAGAAACTTATTCGGTGCAAGTGGATATATCAAAAAAAAATTCTATATATTGGTTGGTTGATAAGAATAAGGCTTGCTTGGTTTCCAAAGGATTCTCCTAGGCTCTTGGGATTGAATACTCTAGGACTTTTGTGCCAGTTGCGTAGATGAATTCAATCCAACTTGTTCTTTCTATTGTTGCAGTTCATTCCTGGGAATTTCATCAAATAGATGTGAAGATGGATTTTCTTCACGGTGACCTTCAGGAGGATTTATATATGGAGCAACCATATGGGTTCATCCATGACCCTTCACCTATTTTCCACCTTTGGAAGTCTCTCTATGGCCTTAAAGAGGCTCCTCAAGCCTGGTATGCCAAGATGGACTCCTTCCTTCTATCACTTGGGTTCACTTAGTGTATTTCTAATCTGAATATCTATATTTTGGGGTAGGATAATACTGTAACTTTCCTTGTCCTCTATGTTAATGACTTATTGATCATGGGGAGTTACTCATCCCACATCATGACAATCAAATATGCCCTTCATGATCAGTTCTTGATGTCTTACTTAGGAATTATCCACTACTTCTTAGGGATTGAGATCACTTAGTCACCTTCTAGTATCTTCATTGGAAAACCTAATTGTGCTCTTAATATGCTCTCCAGATTTCACATGGCTAACTGTAAGTTTGCAACGACTCCATTTATTTTAAGATTCAAACTTGAGGCTTCTTGTCCTTCACCCTTGTTCAATGCTACCTTGTATCATCAATTGGTTGTTATCCTCATACATTTGACTCACACGAGGCCTAGTATTTCATTTGTTGTCGACATAGTCTCTAGGTTCATGTAGGAGTCACATGAGCTGCACTAGAAAGAAGCTAAGATGATTCTTCATTATATCTAGGGTACTCATAGTTATGAGATTCATTATGCAGTGGATGTGGATATTGACTTGATAGGATACACAAATTCAAATTGGGAAATCAATTCTAAGGATCACAAGTCTACTTTGGGGTATTGCTTCTCTCTTGGTTTAGGTCCAATTTCTTGGTTGAGCAAGAAGCAATATTCTATTTCTCTTTCATTCACTGAGGCTGAGTATTGAGGAGTAGTTAATGCAGATATTGAGACAATTTGGGTTCAGAACATCCTCACTGAGTTTGTAATTCCTTTTTGAAAGCCAACAATTATCTTTTTTGAAAACCAGAGTGCCATTTTGATTTCTCACAATTCAATCCATCATTCAATTCACATGTACTACATTTGGGATTTGATTCATGAGAAGGTCCTTGATCTTCAGTACTATCCTCAGATCTGACTACAAACATTTCCACCAAACCCTTCACTAAGAGAAAGTTCATTCACTTACGTACTTTGCTTTGGGTGTGAAAGGTGTCTCCTTTTGCTGGAGATTTTTAGTTTCTTATTTTTTCTCTTTTGGAGAGGATTTTTCTCCCACTGGGTTTTCTCCCTTTCTCTAGTTATGAGAGAAAGATTTGTAGTTGTACATGGGTACCTAACATGGATTTGTTTCCAGGACCCATATGCTATGTACTGCACATGGGTACCTAACATGGATTTTCTTCTAGGACCCATATGCTCTGTACTGCATAATTATACTCCCTAATTTGGACTTAAGAGGGGGGCTGTTAGAGTAAATGGTCCTTTCAATTTTACTCTTGACTTAAGTTTACTTAGGTGAACTTACTTATTTTATTTCTTTTATTAGGTGTATATAATTTAGGAGGATGTGATTGAGTCTAATTTGGACTCTAACTCCTGTGATATGGCTGATTCCAATTTAGACTCTAACTATTATAGAGGATCATATTGTTGAGTCCTACTAGGACTCTACTTCCTCTAGGTTGAGACACTTGTCTCAACCTTGTCCATGCTTCCTATCAACATTAGCCTATATAAAAAGGCTACCTTTCTTGCATTTGATATATTAGAAATACTAGGATATTGCATATAGGAGATTTCTCTTGATGCTATTATGCCCCTAATGATTTATATTAAGTTTGTCTAATATTATTATTCTCTCTATTTATTTCCAGTTGTTTACCTAACACTTTCATTAGATTTTGGTTTATATCTATTTTCACATATTCTAACAGAAGTGGCTTTGAAGGGGCTAAATCTAATAAGGAAGAAAAAATGTACCGAATTTTTTAGGCTCCTCATAAGATCCAAATTCAAAATAATGTAAATTTAAGGATATTCAAATAAGGTTTTCATAATAAATGGAAAGAGTTGCATCATTATGCTCAACAACTTGATGAATAGCTAATGAAAACCTAACCTCATAAAATAAAGCATACTCTCAATATGTTCCTCTAAAAGATAGGAGCAACATCATCATTATCATCATCATCATCATCATCATCATCATAATCATCATCATCATCATCATTATTCATTACAATAAGTATAATAATCATCAGTTAAGAAAATGAATTCAGTCAAAGTCTTCAAAAATAGAAGGAAAGTACCAATAAGGTCCATGAAAGAGGAAATCTATATATGCATGAAAAAATTTCATTCTAAAATATTTAGCTTAATATATATAGAAAAAGAAACATGATATATTATCAAGGATCAAATAATTATATTCAATAAATATGGAAATGACTTTTTAATCCTTTATATATGCATGAATATAATCCTGAGGTAAATTCTTATAAGGATCCATGTGAATGGCATTGTAAATAATGAACAATAAAATAAAGGAATAATAAACCTAACACAAACCTACAAAAGGTAGATTAATTTTAAATGTAAAATACATAAGAAAAATTTAATGAAATATGTAATAGGAACTTAGGAGGAAAAACTCCAGGCACTATGAGATATATTACATTCACCAATTTTTGTGATGAAATAGGATACCTCCTATTTAATAATCTAAACTGAATTAACAAAATAAATCTATAGTAGATGAAAATGTGAATCAAAATAAGATTAAAAAAAAATGCAATGAAAGATTTAAATTCACACTCAAAGTTAACAATGGTGTAAATCAAACAACCTATCTTGTGAACCCAATATTCCCAAGCACAAGCCCTAGGTACACAAAGTGAAACCAACATCATCCAATACAACACTTCTTCCTAAATTAATAGACATGAAATAAACAAGACAAGTCACCAAATGCACTCATGATATGCTTGACTCAATTTTACTCCTATCTTCCAAGATCTTGCATTTAAAAGGTAGGTGTTCTTAGTTTTGTAAGCGCACGCATTAGAGGCTATGAAAGAATGGAGACTGTTTGATCGAAGAAAATATATGATAGTGGGTGTATGAAGGTAATGAGGTGATGATATTAGGATGGAAAGATGATATTTGTGGGCTTATAAATATCACAAGTAAACTAGGTTTATAAGATAACATGAGTTCTCCAAAATCATAGGGGATCTAATGTGAGGAGAAAGTCTTGTTTTATAGAAGTCTCATGAAAATCAAGAGCTAGGATTAAGAGGTTCTAGGTGAGTTTCTAGAATTAGAGAGTAGGTAAATATAATAAGGATTAGTTAGGAAATATTGAGGATAAAGAAGATTAAGAGGTAAAAGGAAATGAGTGGATGATATGGACTAATTGTTAGGATTGAGGTACACTGAGAGGTGGGGGTGAATCAGTGTTCCAAAAGTTTAGCTCTAGTAATTATATTCTTTGACCATAAACTAAAATCAATAAATAGTAAACAACTACAATATAAAAAAAACATCCACATCATCATAACACCATAGTTTTTATCATGGAAAGTTGGTTAAGGGAAAATCCATGATGGGGATGGAACCCAAAAGTATTACTTTTGGTGAAATAAGTTACCCTATTAGGGGTTAAGTGCATAAAAAGAATGCATGTGACTTTAGGCACACTACCTAGAGATCACTACTCAAATAAAAAACATAAATTAAGGTGCACTAACATACAAAATCAATGGATAACAATCCAATCAAAAGAAAATTGAGAAATAGCATTAATAATGCTTGAACAACCCATGTAAGTACCAAATAAATCTTCTTAACTGATAGTTGAGTCTCTTCTCATAGATCCATCAATCAAACACAACATATCTCAATTATATCCAACCATCTCTATATTAAAACATCTCAAAAACATGATCTTATATATCCATCTTCAAATATAATAACTCTCATTGTTGTCCTTAAGAACAAAATAAATAACGTGTGAAGTGTTAGATAAATATGTCTTAAAAAAATGTTCCTAACCTAAAAAAAAGTACAAATGTCATCATAGATGTCATCTCTAACATCTGCATCAATCAAACTGATCATATCATCAATCTGATAGAATAGCTAATTGATCCACTGCCCAATTGTCACTACTCTTCACTATACTTTTTAAACTAATATTTGAAAGGATGTAACTTGATCAAATGATAATATAAATTTCTTCAATCATAGAAAAAATTACATAATACCTCTATGAATCTCCTCCTAGGTTCACACTGCAAAAAATGATCATATACTCTTGTACCAATCCATATATTGAAACTTGTACATTGGGTATTCTACTCCATACTTATCCAAATCTATACTCTATCATTTGGTATCGTCTAACCATAGCAAGTCATCTTCAGAATAGTGTATAGTTTCCATAAATGACAACATAAAACTCCTCCATGCCAGTTCCTCTTGCCAACAATATCCCTCTTTGGCATTGATGGAAATACTTAGTGAGAAAATGACTAATTGTCCAAAAATACCAAACTTTGAAAAGTTTCTCTCTTTAACAAAAATTTGTACCCTCCTTGAGCTAATTATCCCATTTTTATCTTGTTATCTCTCCCCCTTTCAAAAAATGACAAAGTTTAGGGTCCTCCTAAAAATTCAACTACCAAAATCCTATATCATCTACTATATTAAAGTTATGCATACATATTTACAAGAATTTGAAAATGTCTGAGAAAATTCTTCCTAGAGATGCAAAGTTTGTGTCACAACTCTTCTTCAATATCTTCGTCACTTGAATCAGCCCACAGATTGCATGAGCTTCCTTCTCTTTACTAACAATATCTATAGTATCAGGCATAGTGTATGCAATCTCTGCTTCCCTCAAACTGTAAACAAAATGTCAAGCTTAGAAACAATTAAGCTCATAAGATGACTCACCCTTCCTTTCACTCTTTCCTTCTCAGTGACTAGAGTTTTGATTTTATCATTTAATGTAGTCACTTCCACAACATGTAATGAGGCTAAATTCTTCAAATGATCAAAATACTTTGATATTGCATTTAGTTTCTCCTTGGTCTCCTTATTAAATTTTTCTACATCAGATACACAACTGGTACAATCAATACATCCTTTGTAGATTTTTCTTAGCCTTTAGTTAATGCATCATTCTCTACCATGAAATTTTTTTTATCATCATACTTCCTCACTATCTCAGGTGGAATCTTGTATCTAAACTGCATAGGTTCTTGAAAACTTTTAAAGTAGCCCCATAAATTAATTATGGCTTTCTTTTCTCCTAACATATTATAAAGTTCCTTGATCTAAATTATAACTAGTTTATCTTATTTCCACTTAATGTTTCCCACTCCATGAAATTAATTTATGAAATAGACGAATACACATACCAACAGAGATCCATACTTGAAGAATTTATTTTTGTCCTTCTTTATCTTCTCCATAATTTTCATAAGTTGATCTCTTAGTGATTCAAAAATTTCATATTCCCCATTCTCTTTCACCATATTATATGCAACATATATAATTGTGCTGGAAATAGAATTTTGTCTGCTAGAATGAAATACCTTGTAACCTAGAACCATGGATGCAAACTTCACATCAGGTTGAAGAATATTGTTCACTGTCATTGCTTGTTTGTCCCACTGAGAACCAGTTAGATTTTTCACTATGTTCTTCTGAATAGATTTCAGTTTAGGCACCTCTCCACTATCATAAAATCTGTTAACTGCCTTTAGAACTTTCTTCGAGATCTTATAAGGTTTTTCTATCAACATAAAATGATCGTGCACTCTACTTAATACATACCAAACCCAATCTTCTTCAAAGGAATTAGGAAACTCCATGACCTATGCAAAATTTTTCTCTACTAAAACTTTGTATTGATCTTTCAAAATTGAACCCTTAGAGACTTAATTGAATTGTAGTGCAATCTCTTTATCTCATAGTTGCTCCAAGTTACAATCTATATATTTTATTTGATGTGTAGAACTCCATATGGCATGGAGGGATCCATAAGTTTTATCCTCTGTAGGTTTTTGTGGTTGTTTCTTGGATACTAGTCTAGGAAATTTTGTTATATCGACTACTCTCTGTGTATCCATGACCAGCCTTCAAAAATGAAACTGCCTAGAGTAAAATACATTTTCAATGAATCTAGGGAAGATCTTTGAAATTGATGTCAAATATCGTTAATCTCCATCAAAATCACCTTTGAATCCTCTACAAACTCTTCTATAACTCGCAAGGTGTGAAATAAAAACAAGAAATGCCTTTTTGTTTCTTTGCATATCCAAAATTAGATAGTAGTTCATGCATCATGCCCTAACTTCAAATTATCTCAGAACAAGGGATAAAAAATTCATTTCCAATCCTTCAAAATATCAATCAAATTCTTGCAAATAAAATAAAAAGTCATACATTTACTTTTGCATCTGCATATTCCAATCACATTCACAACTTTATTAGATTTAGGGGTCAAGTAAAGATTTTTCATGAAATATTCTCATTTAGGTCAATGACCTAATCAAATTTTTGATGAAATTTCCACACCAGAAATTGGTGTGATCTTTCCTATAGCACCAATCTGTTCTTTTTTAACCTATGTCTCACTCATTTCCTTCCTAACTTCATCAACATCAATTATTTTCTTTCCATTATCATTCTATACATTGTTTCTTTGTATCGTTGCATTACTGTATCTATAATTCCTAGCAATATGAACAAAATTTTCATTATTAAAACATGTCACATTTTCATACCTTGCATTCACTGGATTTTTCCTTAATCTACATTGCTTTGTAATATGTCCAAAATTGTTTGTATTTGTAATAGATTATATTCTTGTGGTTCACAAAATTATTCACCTTTGATCTGCATTTATTTGATTTGTGTCCATACTTGTAGAAAGTGTAATAATAACCTAAAAATAATGTAGCAATAGATCTTCTTCTATCCTCCTTCGTTCTATGACCAAATTTGTTACATGAAAATCATTTGAGGTTAAAATTTGATTGGCTCATAGGTATCTCCATAGGTTCTTTAGTTTGATTCTTTGATGAATTGATTTGTTCACCAATTCTAGAACTTTCTCCCTTCTCAAAACCAAGTCCTTGTGAATTTCCTTTTGGTTTTTGACTTTCAAGCTGAGCATCAAGCTTCACTGAACTAGATTTCAATTTTTCATGGAATTCATTAGCTGCTTCAAGTTCAATCCTAAGAACTTCATTGAATATTTAAAATTTCTTCTCATTGTGTATGGATTCTTCAAGATTGGTCTGTAATTGTCCAACTTCACCATTCAGTTTCTAACATTCTTCTATTTTATCCTTCAAGGCTTGCTCAAGATTTTTCTTCACTTCAATCTCCTTGGTATTCTTCATTACCACAACTTGTAATTCATTTTTCAAATTATCTCTATCTCTTGTGATTTGTTCACACTCATCTATTTTTTCTTTCAAGGCTTTTTAATCATCTTTAAGCTTCAACTGATCAACAAGATCTTTCATCTTATCTCTTGATTTGTTCAAGTGTTCCTTTAGATTCTCAATAAAAATTTCAACATCCTTAAGCTTCTTTTCCAATTCCATTTTATGAGAATTTGATTTGTTAATATCATCAAGTGCAACAAAGAGATACTTCTGAGCACTTCTAGAAACTATTAAATATTCCATGAAGACCTTCCTCAAGCAGTTAGACTTCTTCCAAGGACCAAATTTGTGATACCAATTGTTAGGATTAAGGTACGCTAAAAGGGGGGGCTTTAATTAGTGTTCTAAAAAATTTATCTCTACCAATTATATTCTTTAACCATAAACTCAAAGCAATAAATAGTAAATACCCGAAACATTAAAAAAATATCCACAACATCATAACCGTTATTTTTCATGGAAATATGGTTAAGGGAAAAACCACAGTAGAGATGGAACCCACAAGTATTACTTCTACAGAAATAAATTACCTTTTTAGGGGTTAAGTATATAAAGGGAATGTGCATGCATTCAATCACACTACCTAGAGCTCACTGCTCAAATACAAAACATACATTGAAGCTCACTGCCATACAACATCAATGGATAACAATCCAATCAAAATAAAACTAAGAAATAACATCAACAATGCTTGAAAAGTTCCATGTAAGTACCTGTAAGATATAAGATGGGTAGAATGTTATGTTGATGTTACCAAAGTGTAAAGTAAGGAGATTTTTTTATTAATTGTTGTTTGATTTTCTTAAAGTGTTTTAAATCCCTCAACCATACTTTACATTTAATTTGAATTTTATTGATTGTGTATTGCAATTATGATTAGGGAGAAGATAAGATGCTCCTTTTCTATCGTCAAATACACAAATGGAAGATCCAAGTTGATAAACCCAAAAGAAGGGTTAATGCACAAATGAATCAACTATTTGAAAATAGAACAAAGAAGGGGATCTTAAATTCTATTAATTTATTAAATGAGTATGTTTAATTATAGTAATTGAAAAGGATAGGCAGAAGAACCAGCCTTACAAAATTTTAGATCAAAGAATGCTATTTTCTGAGGTCTATAGACTATTTCTGGAAAAACTGACAGATGATCCCGAACCGGAACGCAGAGACGAACAAAACCCAAAAATATTTTTTCATTCCAATGTCATCTTATGAAAATGGTCAACCTTGACCCATTAATGTCAACCCTGACCCAATAATGTTGACCTTGACCTACACTGGTCTGATAGAGAATCTA
Source organism: Thuja plicata (assembly GCA_018584345.1). Lineage (NCBI taxonomy): Eukaryota > Viridiplantae > Streptophyta > Pinopsida > Cupressales > Cupressaceae > Thuja > Thuja plicata. Next base: position 29,907 of record MU224316.1, on the reverse strand, counting down.
TTCACATCATCTGGAAGAAAGCCAAAAAGGGTATCCAGATCTGGTCTCAAATCTATAGTCCTGAACCTGTACCTACAAGAAAAAGAGGTTTGTTTGATGAGGAGGAGGGGTTTGTCTTAGTCAAACCATGATTTAGGAATCAATCTTGAAATCAATAAAGTATGGAATGCTAGCAAGTAGTAGAATTCAATCTAAAAATGAAGCTATGATATTCAATAGATATGCAATTGTAATTCAAATGTATGCAAATATGAAAGTATGAAAGCATTGACTTTAGAAACCATAAAACTCCATGATTGTATTCTTGGAATCCACCTTGAAGAGAGTATGAAAGAATATTGAGGATGTACAAAGGATCTTTAAGGAAGATCACACCACCATGATGGCTAGATCTAGGGCTTGAATGATGAATCTTGAATGTTTGCACCTAATCCATTCAAAGGCTTGAAAGCTTGAATCCTTGATCTTCAATGGAGAAATTGAATGCTTGAAAGGAAGAATTTGAACACCTTGATAACTTGAGAACATGTAGAACAATGGATGCTTGAACTTTTTCTTGATCACCTCTTATTACTTAGTTGATGGTTCTTGTTGTTAGAGAAACTGAGAGGAGAAAGCTTCCTTTTATAGGAAATTAGGGCACAATCTTCTAAGGAGGTCAACATAGGATAATTAAATTCTAATTAGACCCATGCACCTAGAAGAGGACATATATTAAATATAATTTAGGAATCAACGCTTCAGAACCCGAAACAGCCGACCCAGAAGTGGGAAAATTAAATTTTGGATGACCCCCGGCAGCCGACAAGATTTTAGATTTGAAATGGAAACCCTGGTTAGGGTCAAGGTCAACCTTGACCTAGGTCAGGGTCAAGGTCGACCCTAACCCAAGTCAAGGTCAAGGTCAACCTTGACCCAGGGGGTCAGAACCCCTGGAAAACATGTCAGGTGGGGTAGAAGGTGCCTAGAAAGGCCCAATTAGGGTCCTAAAAAGGCACAGATGAAGAGGATGATGCAAAAATGAGAGGATAGTATGATGGTGGTCAAAAGCATCCCCTAAGGAGGGATAAACATTCTTAACATGGAAGTTCTTCCATTTTAAGATGATACATTAAGCCCCCACTTTAGCGGGAGTATGGAAATTGAACGTGCTCAGGGTAAAGTTAGAGGGAAAAGATCCTGGTGGATTCTAACGAGGTAGAATATCACTAAGCTAGGGATATGAGCCCCCAAACTAAGGATTCTAACTCAACATACATACATAAAGATATGAAAGTAAAGAATAGTCAAACATAGAAAACATATATGACTACATAAGTAAGAAAAGAACAACACCATAGATAACATAGCTTCATGATCTAATCCTACTTGCACGAAAGAAGAAGAGAGAGAAGGGAAAGTGATTACCTCACCTAGTAAGATGCCCACCTTACTATGAATCACCAAGGAGGGAGATACCAACAAGTTCACACAAAAATTATGCTTGTAATTGTAAATGCATCTTCTGATAGCTTTTTGAAAATATCCATAGATCCACATTATTGTATCACTATGGAATATAAAATGTGTGTCCATTCAGGATTTAGCAACTTATGTGTGTTACCTTTTGAGGATTTAACATATTGTAATAAAAAAAAGGGGTGTGTATCTCTTCAAGATTTAACAACTAATGTGTGTTACCTTCCGAGGAATTAGCAAATATAAAATTAAAAATGTGTGTCGCTTCAGGATTTAACAACTTATTTGTGTTACCTTCCAAGGATTAAGCAAAAATAAAAGTAAAAATGTGTCTCTTCAGGATTTAGCAACTTATGTGTGTTACCTTCTGAGGATTTAGTATGCTACAAAATGTAAATAAATGTAAACTATAGTACAAGGGAGACCCTATATATGCCCCCCTCCTTATCATGGCTACCCACTAGACAGGATAAGGAAGAGAAAAGAGAATACCTACTTCACAAGGTAAGGAGATATCTAGCTAAACAACAATGTATACCATATTATTAGTGAAGAGCCTTGACCCTTACATCCAAGAACATAGATAATCATGAAATGAATATGTCACTTATGGAAAAGGATCCTAAAGAGGGAAGAGATCTCATCAACAAGAGCCATATTAGTAATAACTGAGAGGGGGGGGATTGAATTAGTGGCCTCAAAAATTTATCCAATTTAAAATTTAATCCACCAATCAATACTTCTCAAATTATTAGGTCCCAACAAGATGTATGCCTTTGAAATACTTGAAATAAATAACTGTCTATCAGTTTGTCTTGTCTATCCTTATTCTCCTTGATAACCGATAAGTAGCAAAACTATATTTACCGATGCTCAGTAAATATGTAGAGTATACCAATCAATCCAAGAATCCATATGTAGAATGTAAAACAATAAAGTAATAAACCATACACATATAACACAAGGATTTTAATGTGGAAACCCTATTAATGGAAAAACCACTGGGACTGGTACCCCAAATTTTTATTCTTCTGAAGTGAGCCCTATTAGGAGCGAACCTTGTTAAAGGTTACAAACACACGGTTAAGTTCGACCTTGTTAGAGGATTTTTATACATAGGTTGTCACTTAGTATCTGGCATCTATGCTACCATCCTTGAATTAGTCTCATGACTGTCAATAGGCTTTATGCTAATCTTACTACCATCCTTGAATCAACCTTCTTCTTAGACTGTCAATAGGATTTAGGTAAGACCAATGCTACTATCATGAGTCAACCTTCTGGTAATCTTTTAGGATATACCTCAATTACAAAAGACTGTTAAGTCCTGCTCTATTAGGAGACTTAATGCTTCAATGGTTAAAATGAAACAAAATGACCTATTTCTAATGCAACTGAATTGCAAATTTTCAGATCTATTTAATTACAATATCTTTCTAATCAATGTATCAATTCAATTCCTTTGTACTTAACCATTTCTACTCTATGATGTTGTGCTTCACTATGTGTCAGTGTCTATAGAATTCTTTAGCTCTCCCTTAGCTTGAATGATTAGGACTACATGAAGTTTATCCTTCATCAGTTTCTCTTCAGCATCTTCTATCAGTTCACTCCCCCATGTATCTGATTTCTTTAGGAAATGAATTATTCTTGTCTCTTAAATAGACATGATATCCCTTAATTCTAGGTTCTTGATTCTTGATTCTTGGCGTGAAAAACAATCCAGCCAAATTGATTTATGGCTTTAACTCCCGATTTATCTCATAGTTATCTTCTTGCCAACTATATAAAGCATATTTAAATCAATTACTTAATGGTGGTTGAATAAATAAAATAAAACAACCAGTTAAGTCTATCCTTTAGCTCTGCCAGCTACATATTTTGTCATTTTCTGATCTCTCTATTTTGTCGGTCAATTCTATAGTTTGTCACCGGTGACAACTACCAGTTCCGTCTGTGCAACTGTAGTTAGCTTTGGGATCTCCATCTGTCAGGCATCATTGGATCTTGCTCATTGGGAAACACTATTTTTAGCTCGTCAGGAATCCTATGATTTTCCTTTGTCGGGAAACACTGTCTTCTATTCGTTGGGTATCCTATGATTTTGCTTCGTCGGGAAACACTGTCATCTACTTGTTGGGCATCACTATGACTTTGTCTCTATCTTTATCGATGGTGTGAAATCCGCTGGTGTGGTCTGTCACTTAGTGAATAATTGACTTTTATGCATTGCTAAAAGCATAACCTTTATTCCATTGATTCTCTAAAGTCTTTGGCATTATGGATATGACCATATATATGATATCAAGTTGACATCAATGACAATACAAACCATTAACTAATTTAATGTCTTGCATCATCTTCAACTTAACATTATCAAACATCTAATCAGTTACATGTCATCAAGCCCTACCATAGAGGAGTGCCTAGGATAAAATGTCATCTTCTAAAGAAAAGAGGGAACAAAGATTCAATCAACAAGCCCCCTGTAATCAAGAGGAAGAAGAATCCTCAGATGAAGAAATCAAACTCTAACCCAAAGCCAGAGCAAGAGTTTATTAGAAATATAGTTTGCAAAATAAAGAAGAGGTGATGAGCTAAGATAATAACCTCTCATATAATAGGGTATCAATAGTCAAAACACAAATCCTTACACAAAAATAATGTTGTAAGATAAACACATGCCACTAAGCTAAGGAAAGTAGCTCCTTAGATAGAGGAAGAAAGAACATACCTTGCCCCCCAGGTGTGAAGGCAAGGGATATATTGAATTATATCAAGATATTTCATAGAAAAGAGATATCCTTACAAAATAGATGTCCTAGAAAGAATATTATGAGTGTAGGAAGTTATAAGGATAGAATGCAGAAAGAATAATCAATTAAACTCAACACAAAAGATATGCTAAGAGTAAAAATGGATCCTAGAAGACTGGAATAAGATACCTCTTTCACCCTAGTGAATAAACAAGAAGATAAATGTAATCTAACTTGTGGAAGAATGAGGGGAATACCCTATATCAAAATTATGAAGAAATTGTAATACCGCTCGGGAATAAGATATAATTCCAAGATAAGCTCTTTCTCTAACATATAGCTTGAAATGCACGTAGTCAGCAAGTAAATTTTTATTACTATTGTGGAAAGGAAATTTGTACTTATGTAAAGCATTTTTCAGAATAGGTTTAAAGTTTTCTTTCTTGGATTCATTAACTGGAAATACACTTTCTTAGCCACATCTTGAGGAGTATCACGATGATCTAAGGTAGGTGTTGGAAGAAGAAAATCAAGAGGAGGACGATAGTTAATATCAGCCACATGAAATTGAGAAGATGGATAACCTATACCATGCATATTTAGGAGATACATTGATTGGGTTTTTAATTCCATGTTTACTAACACCAAGCTCTAAACCCGTATAACCTTGTTTATCTACCATAGTGTCTCTAGTAGTATACCTATCTTGCATAGCATCTATGGGAGATGATTGATTATGATGCTTATGAGAGAATGTTGTGTAAGGTGGAATAATGGTTTTAGGAGAAGTTTCTTTGGATTTTCCTTAATTATCACCATGGATAGGATAAGAATGAGAAGGTAAATCTAGAAATTCTTGCACATCCTCATCTTGTACCATAGTTTGAGCCTTAACAAAATTATGAGAAGAACTAGGGATGGAAGATGGAAGAATAGGAGTGGGATTATTAGAAATGATTGG
>MU224316.1:0-15292 GCA_018584345.1 Thuja plicata | reverse complement strand
CAAAATGAAATTTGCAGGAGCATTACCTCTAAGTCCTATGACTATTGAAGCTCCTTTTACCCAGTGGGGTTTGGACTTTATTGGTGAATTCACAGAGAAATCCAGTGGAGGTCATAGTTGGATTCTTATGGCTACATACTACTTCACAAAATGGATAGAAGCAATCCCAACAAAAAGGGCAACCAGCAGGATAGTAATGGATTTCTTGATGGACAACATTCTAACAAGATTTGGTGTGCCCACTAAGATGATTATGGACAATGCCATGTGTTTTAGGTTTGATGAATTTAGGGACTTCTATGAAGAATATGGCATTATTTTATCTTACTCCTCACCATATCATCCTCAATCTAATGGACAAGCTGAGTCCAGTAATAAAAGTATTATGAAGATCATTAAGAGGATTCTGGATAAAAATAAGAAGTCCTGGCATTCAAAATTGAAATTAGCCTTATGGGCTGATAGAGTGACAGTAAAAAGATCCATAGGGGTTTCCCCTTTTGAAATGGTTTATGGAAGTTAGGCAAGGTTTCCCTTGAACAATCTGTTACCAGTGCACAAATTTTTGCTGGAAGAAGATTTAGAAAATCCAGAACCTATGATGGAAAGAATGGATCAGCTGATGGAATTGGAAGAGGTAAGAGTAGAAGCTCACAAAAGAAACATGAAGTTGCAGCAACAGTCTAAATACCTATTTGATAAAAGGACAACTGAAATAAAATTCAAGGTAAATGATCTAGTATTACAATGGAATGCCAGAAAAGAAGAGAAAGGCAAGCATGGCAAGTTTGAATCATTGTGGATGGGCCCATTTGTAATCCAGGAGCTTCATGGTCATGATTCTTATTTTTTGGAGGATCCAAATGGTGAGATACAGGAATTTCCAGTGCATGGACAATTCCTAAAATATTATTTCTCATAGTTCTCTTTATTCCATGCACGTTAGTTTAGTTTTCCCTATTTTTATGTGGTTTTGTGTGTTCCTGTACAGTTTAGTTTTAGTTTTGTGGTCTGTTCTCTAGAGGTTTGGCTTCTAATGACAATTTTACATTTGTCTTTCCCTAGTCGGAGCCATTGTTAGCACTGCCTTGTAAAAAATTTGAATTTCTTGGTCTTTTGTTTTTCCTGGGCTTTCTAGTTTTAAAATTCTGTGCTTTGCTGTGCAAAAAACCCTTGTCATTTCAAGTGTTAAATGATGAAAATAAACCCTAAGTCATGTTATTCTATTTTGCTATTACCTTTTTCCTTTCACTTAGCACATGTGTTTTAAATGAGTCACCTCGTCGCATTACCCCAGCCGAATATTCCATTTGTCTTCCCGACTTTTCTTTTTTCTTATGTCACGTAGTCTCAATCAAAATCAGAATATTCCTTCAGTGTTATGAGACTCAGTGATTCCTTTAATGTCGGGTAGTCACAGAATAGCTATGTCATAAGGCTTTATAAATATGGGACCCACTGCTTACTCAGGTGATCGCAAGAAAATCTTAATAGTTATGAAATTGTTCCCAGACTCGGCGATTACTTCATGTCGCGTTGTTGCTAGATCAGGAAAAGTTGACAGTTTAGCAATGCCTTCAGTCGTGTGGTCTCAGAATGGGACAACGATTAAGAGATTTTATCTCAGACTTCATGACTAACCATCTGTGGTTTGCAGTAATGCTTAGTCGGGATGTCGCCAGAAAATGATGATGACTCAGTTCTCCAGTATGCATTCAGTGAGCTAATGATTGTTTGACATCTGTCAGAAGGCGAGTGGATATTAAAGGATTAGTGCATAGTCACTAGAAAGGGGAAAGTGGGTCAAGCAACTTTGAGACTAAGATGATTTTCCTTTTGTTGTGATGTATGGTAATAATTTAAGGGCAGGCAGAAACATTGAGTGACTAAAAGATGGCCGTCAGATGAAAGAATCAGAAGATCCAACGGTGGTCACGAAGTCTAAGAAGAAAAGTGCCCTAAGAGAAAAGTCCTCTTGAATTGGCGATTAGGGTAGTCATGCAGTCGTCAGAAGAGAAAAAGGGTGCTTATGACCTGGTAAGGTAAGATTGAACATTAAGGACTTATATCCCCTGAATTGGCGACTAAGCATTATCGTGTAGTCTTGAAACAAAAATTAAGCATTTGGCGACAAGGAGATAACCATGATGGTTAAGGGTAACGGCTAGTCGCAAGGTCTCAGAATCAATGATGAGTTAATGTTAACTATGCGCGACTTTGATTTCAGTTGTGTCGCATGATCGCCAGATTGTAACTCAGGTCAGCCAAAGATTAATAATGTACATTGTCACCAAGTCTTGAGATGGAACCATGGTTAGTGACAGAGGCCTACGACAAAGAGACTTAATGCAGTTGCTCAGTCGCCAGTCAATGAAGGTAAAAGAAAATTCAGCTCACAAATTGGCGACCAGTCAAAAGAAATAGATGTCATTGCTCACTCGCTCAAAATCCAAAAGTCAGTCTACATAGCTCACGAGTATGTGATGATGGAATGTCTGAGAAGTAAGATGCATAGTCTCTCAGTCGTTGATCAACAAAGATCGAAGGAAAAGAGCTCGCGAGTTGGAAAATAAGGAAAATAGACATTGTCGTGCGCTTATAGTCAGTGACAGAATGAGATTAATCAGCTCACAAGTGTGCAATTGGTTAAAGATGAAGAAAGTATCGCTCACTCATAGAAGATAAAAAGTTGAGCAAGGATGGATGGCGAGTATGCGACCAGTTGAATAGCAGGGGTCTTCGCTCACTCGCAAGGGTCTTTCCAGAAATGAATAAAATGTAGTGTATTGGCTATTTTTAGTGCTGACGATGCATAATTTAAATGGTCTCCTATTCAAATTACCTTGCTCCAGCTAAAGAGCCACCAAAGAAGAAATAGAAAATAGAACATAAAATTCTGCAGAATAGAAAAGAGACATGGCAAAATTTGTGTCTGAGGCCGGAATTGCCATTGATGCTAGGTGGGTAGAAGATGTTGTCTTTTGATTGGCTCACTGTCAAAGAAGTGAACAGATGGGATGCAAAGCTTAAAGGATAAATATGGTTAAGCCACAGAAGATAAACCTTGTTAATTAGTTGCCACCTTGTTAATTAGCTGTTGCCAAGTTGTTGTGTAATCCTTCCCAGTATGTCAGTAGCTTGTTGCATCCTTGTGTTATAAAAGGGTTCCAACACTATTGGTACAGGGATGGCCATTTTTCTATCTGGAAATAATACTAAGTCTAGTCTTTTTGCAAAAACCTCTGTTGAATGCAGTAATTGATGATGACTTTTGAGTAAAATCCAATTCACATTTTCTGAAGCATTTAGTGAATTTTCTGTCTTCATTTGCATTCTAAGTTTTGTTTAAATTGAATGTTCTAGGAGCATTTTCAGTTTATATATCTGTAAGGAAGATTATGAAATTTTTCTAAGGGTTCTTTCAAGGAGAGAATATACTTTAGATATATTTCAGCAAAGTTTAGGGTAGCAATTGAATCTAATGGATTAATTTGGCTAAGTGTGTTGAGATAGATATATAAGGTATATCTATGTTTGTGTCTAATCCTATAATTGTCTTAAGTTTGGTCTTCAATCATGCTGGTTAAAATTATTCACAAATGACTCCATGCCCTAAGATTGAGCACTGGTCTATTTTTGTTCAGTTAAATGGCTATCATCCTTATAATCAATCTTTACTTTCAGGTTTAGTCTATTTTAGTAAAATTTGCAGTGGTCATTCCCTGTAATTCCACAAATAGCAAAGTTAGAATAATTCAGTGATTTCATTATTCAAAGTTTGCAAGGGTAATCCCGCCCGAGTCTGTGGAGCTCAAAGTGCAGGAAGTCTCAAGACTTTGTTACTATTGTCCTATTCTATGTTGGGTCAGTGTTAGGGATAAATAGAGTCATACTTCTGAGGAGTATATTTTTATGATAGCAAGAAAAGGGAACAACACCTTCCAAGGATTTAGAAAAAATAAAAGTAAAAATGTGTTTCTCTTCAGGATTTAGAAACTTATGTGCATTACCTTCTGAGGATTTAGCATGCTGCAAAATGTAAATAAATGTAAACTATAGTACAAGGGAGACCCTATATATGCCCCCCTCCTTATCGTGGCTACCCACTAGGCCGGATAAGGAAGTGAAAAGAGAATACCTACTTCACAAGGTAAGGAGATATCCAACTAAACAACAATGTATACCATATTCTTAGTGAAGAGCCTTGACCCTTACATCCCAGAACATAGATAATCATGAAATGAATATGTCCCTTATGGAAAAGGATCCTCAAGAGGGAAGAGATCTCATCAACAAGAGCCCTACCATAGAGGAGTTCCTAGGATAAAATGTCATCATTCTAAAGAAAAGAGGGAACAAAGATTCAGTCAACAAGCCCACTGTAATCAAGAGGAAGAAGAATCCTTGGATGAAGAAATCAAACTCTAACCCAAAGCTAGAGCAAGAGTTTATCAGAAACATAGTTTGCAAAATAAAGAAGAGGTGATGAACTAAGACAATCACCTCTCATATAAGAGGGTATCAATAGTCTAAACACAAATCCTTACATAGAAATAATGTTGTAAGATAAATGCACGCCACTAAGCTAAGGAAAGTAGCTCCTTAGATAGAGGAAGAAAGAAAATACCTTGCCCCCCATGTGTGAAGGCAAGGGATATATTGAATTATATCAAGAGATTTCATAGCAAAGAGATATCCTTACAAAATAGATGTCCTAGAAATAATATCATGAGTGTAGGAAGTTATAAGGATAGAATGCAGAAAGAATAATTAATTAAACTCAACACAAAAGATATGATAAGATTAAAAATGGATCCTAGAAGACTGGAATAAGATACCTCTTGCCCCCCAGTGAATAGACAAGAGGATAAATGCAATCTAACTTGTAGAAGAACAAGAGGAATACCCTATATCAAAATTATGAAGAAATTGTAATACCACTTAGGAATAAGATATAATTCCAAGAGAAGCTCTTTCTCTAACATATAGCTTGAAATGCACACAGTCAGCGAGTAAATTTTTATTACTATTGTGGAAAGGACATTTGTACTTATGTAAAGAATTTTTCAGAATAGGTTTAAAGTTTTCTTTCTTGGAATTCATTAGCTGGACATACACTTTCTTAGCCACATCTTGAGGAGTATCAGGATGATATAAGGTAGGTTTTGGAAGAAGAATATCAAGAGGAGGATGATAGTTAATATCAGCCACATGAAATTGAGAAGATGGATAACCTATACCATGCATATCATATTTAGGAGATACATTGATCGGGTTTCTAATTCCATGTTCATTAACACCAAGCCCTAAACCTGTATAACCTTGTTTATCTACCGTAGTGTATCTAGTAGTATACCTATCTTGAATAGCATCTATGGGAGATGATTGATTATGATGCTTATGAGAGATTGGTGTGTAAGGTGGAACAATGGTTTTAGGAGAATTTTCTTTGGATTTTCCTTTATTATCACCATGGATAGGATAAGAAGGAGAAGGTAAATCTAGAAATTCTTGCACATCCTCATATTGTACCGTAGTTTGAGCCTTAAGAAAAGTTTGAGAAGAACTAGGGATGGAAGATGGAAGAATAAGAGTGGGATTATTAGTGATTGGATTAGGAAGGTTAGGAAGATTAGGTAATGGAGTATCATCTACCAAATTCTTCACATAATCCAAAAGAGCAATAAGACCACTACACAAATCCTTAATTAAAGTTTTGAAAGTAGGGAGACTAGTATTGGTCAATCTTAAAATAGCATAAGCAAGTGAAACATGAAGATTAACAAACATTATAAAGTGGATGACACTCTCATAGACATCATAGGTACTATAAAGAGATGCTAAAAGAAGCATAATGAGAAAAATAGCCATACACTAAAAGAATTTCATAATGAAAATGCAAGAAGTGTTTTTGTATTTATAAATGAAAATTGTAATCTAAGATGTAAATCTAACACCAAAGAGAAGGAGTTGTCTATCGCAGGTTCACCAAAATGTAAGATATGAAATGGGTTGAATGTTATGTTGATGTTACCAAAATGTAAAGTAAGGAGATTTGTTTATTAATTGTTGTTTAATTTTCTTAAAGTGTGTTAAATCTCTCAACCCTACTTTACATTTAATTTGAATTGTATTCATTGTGTATTTCAATTGTGATTAGGGAGAAGATAAGATGCTCCTTTTCAATCATTAAATACACAAATGGAAGATCCAAGTTGATCAACCCAAAAGAAGGGTTAATGCACAAATGAATCAACTATTTAGAAAGAGAAAAAAGAAGGGGATCTTAAATAATGTTAATTGATTAAATGAGTATGTTTAATTACATTTATTGAAAAGGATAGGAAGAAGAACCAACCTTACAAAATTTCAGATCAAAGAATGCTTTTTTCTAAGGTCTGTAGACTGTTTATGGAAAAACTAACAGATAATCCTGAACTAGAACACAGAGACGAACAAAACCAAGAAATATTTTTCCATTCCAATCTCATCTTATGAAAAAGTTTGACCTTGACCCAATAATGTTTACATTGACCTGCACAGGTCCAACAGAGAATCTGTTCACGCCATCCGAAAGAAAGCCAAAAAGAGTATCCAGATCTAGTCTCAAATCTACAGTCCTAAACCTATACCTATAAGAAAAAGAGGTTTTTTTATTGGGGGGAGGGGTTTGCCTTAGTCAAACCATGATTTAGGAATCAACCTTGAAATCAATAAAGTATGGAATGCTAGCAAGTAGTAGAATTGAATCTAACAATGAAGCTATCATATTCAATAGATATGCAATTGTAATTCAAATGTATGCAAGTATGAAAGTATGAAAGCATAGACTTTAGAAACCATAAACCTCCATGATTTTATGCTTGGAATCCACCTTGAAGAGAGTATGAAAGAATCTTGAGGATGCACAAAGGATCTTGAAGAAAGATCACACCACCATGATGGTTAGATCTATGGCTTGAATGATGAATCTTGAATGTTTGCGCCTAATCCCTTTAAAGGCTTGAAAGCTTGAATCCTTGATCTTCAATGGAGAACTCAAATGATTGAAAGGAAGACTTTGAACACCTTGATAACTTGAGAACATGTATAAAAATGGATGCTTGAACTTTTTCTTGGTCACCTCTTATTACTTAGTTGATGGTTCTTGTTGTTAGAGAAAACGAGAGGAGAAAGCTTCCGTTTATGTTAAATTAGGGAACAATGTTCTAAGGAGGCCGACATAGGATAATTAAATTCCAATTAGACCCATTCCCCTAGAAGAGGACCTATATTAAATATAATTTAGGAATCAATGCTTTAGAACCCAAAACAGCCGACCTGAAAGTAGGAAAATTGAATTTTGGATGACCCCCGACAGCTGACAAGATTTTAGATTTGAAAGGGGGACCTTGGTCAGGGTCTAGGTCAACCTTGACCTAGGTCAAGGTTGAGGTCAACCCTAACCTAGGTCAAGGTCAAGGTTGACCTTGACCCAGGGGGTCAGAACCCCTGTAAAACATGCCAGGTGGGGTAGAAGGTGCCCGGAGAGACCCAATCAGGGTCCTAAATAGGCACAGAAGCAGAGGATGATGAAGAAATGAGGGGACAATATGATGGTGTTCAAAAACATCCCCTAAAGAGGGATAAAAATTCTTAACATGGATGTGCTTCCATTTTAAGATGATACAGTACCAAATAAATCTACTTAACTGAGAGACAAATCTCTTCTCATAGACCCATCAATCACTTACAAGATATCTCATTCATATACAACCATTTCTATATCAAAATATCTCAAAAAATTGACCTTATATATCCATCATCAGATATAATTACTCTCACCCTCGTTCTTAAGAAAAAAATAGATAACGTGTGAAGTGTCGGCTAAATTTGTCTTTAAAATGTGTTCCTAACCTTGAAGACAAGCATAGATGTCATCACACATGTTAGATCTAACATCTCCATCAAAAAATCTGATTAGATCATCAATGTGATAGGATTGCTAATCGATCCACTACCCAACTGTCACTTCTCTTCACCGTACTTTGTAAACCGATACTCTAAATTTTTTAACTTGATCAAATGATAATATCAAATAATACAATCATAGACCAAAGTAAATAATACCTCTATCAATCTTCTCCTACGTTTGCATGGAGAAAATTGATCATATACTCTTGTACTGATCCATATACTGAAACCTTTACACTAGGTTTGCTACTCCATACTTAGCCAAATGTGTAGTCTATCATTCGGTATCATCTCATCGTAGCAAGTCATATTCATAATAGTATATAGTTTCCATCAATTACAACATAAAACTCCTCCATACCAGTGCCTCTTTCCAACAATAGTAGGTAGAGAATTTTTACTTTTCATAATATCTAGACATGTAAAGGTGGAAAAGTCAAATAAAGAGAAAAATACCATTTGTCACAAGCTCAAAATTTGTGGAATTTATCCATGTGAGTGGATATGATTGGTGGGAATGAAAAAAAATATTAGTGAATATATAAAGTAAATAAAGGTTCCATAAATAGGACAAATAAATATGGTAAATGATTTATTAAATATATGGAAAATTATTTAAATTGATGATAGAAAAGGCTTAATGAATTAATAATTAAATAAGAATATTTATCTACTTAATAGAAGAAGAGGATAATGAATTAATTAAATAAATAATTGATGTATGAGCATCTTGGGATCTTGGCAATATTGAATCAACCAAAAATATATATTTTTCTATTTTCTTGTTTGATCAGTCTCTAAGTTTCTTTCTGTGATCATTTAGTTTGGATCTTTTGCAGTTGAGACACTTATAGTGTGTTTGTGGCATTCTATTGATTCCCTAATTTTGCGTATGAGATCTTATAGATTCTTGGTGGGACTATATTGTTCTTCATGTTTTTTGGCGAGTTTGTATATTTCTGATCTTGCAAAGGTTTTCTCATTTAGCGAAGCTTAATGGCTCATTTCTCAATGATATTACATTTGTGACCGGCATACTTGAGGGATCACAATTCTTATTTCTTTCATTGGAGGTAGATCATGATGGTTTCGGTCCTGACCTATATTTTGTAATAGGTTTTCTTGTTCTTGGCAAATATGATCTTTCTAGGCCAACCTATTATTTGTGCAGGCTTTATAAGCTTATGGATTTGTTCCTTAGTGAAGGGAGTTGATAGTATTAGTGGATATACATAAAGGAAAGCTCTCATAATATTATCTTTCTCTTGTTGAATACTTTGGATATTGTAACAGATTTTGAATGTAATCAGGCCTCTTTTCCTAGTGTGTATGACTGGATGTTGCAAATCCTTTGTATATGATTTTCTGATATTAAAGAAGACTGATCTTGCATATCTCTCTATCGTATCTTATTGTTTCCTTTGTGTGACTCATGCTACAATTATTGGACAGATCTCATTGATTTCCCTCCATCGTTGATTGCACCAATAATAATATCTAAATAATCAATATATGAATTTTCTATTTCATGAGGATATGTTTAGGAATCTATATTTTGTACCTATTTGAGATAATACAACATGTGTTATTTTAAAGAAAAAAATATGATAGCTAATGCATGCCCTAGTTTGACCTAAAGCATAATAGTTATGCTCCCTCGAGGGATTGGAAAAAAAATTTGAAAAAAATAGACAATCACTTGAAAGGTAACAAGGAAGGTTTATGTTAAAATTTGATGAAATCGGAATCAAAATTAGGTCAATAATAGCCTAGATAGGAAAAAAATATCCTCAAGGATCAAAATAGTTTACTACAGCCAATTAGGGCTTCCATAAGAAATTAGGATTTTCAATCCTATAAATAAGAAGTAGAACTAGGGGTCATTTGGATCATTTGCATTTAAAGGGTTTAGGAGCAGAGCAAGGAGTGAAGAGATAGGAGGTCATGGAGTAGCATTAAGAATGTTGGGTGTTCTAGTGGAAATGCATTGGTTCAAGCACATGTGATGGTGGATGAGGCAAAAGGTGTACAAGAAGTTGGTGAGAGGTTTGTAGTTTCTCATTCTGCAAGATTTTTGGATAGTATAAAATCAAGTCAAAGTCTACACCATCCAATGTGAGGGAAGGTTGTTCCTACAAATTGGAGGCCTAATTTTGTGACTCTAATGTGAAACTTTGCTTCTTAGAGGGGATCCTACACTTATTTTGATTCTAAAAATGTGAATCCTAATGTTTTTCTTTCATGAAAAAAATATGTAGAAGATCTAGACCTACACAGATGATTGATATATACTAGGGAATGTTAGGGATGTTTATCATTCATAAAACATGGTAGAGGACTCTAATAGATAGTTAATAAGGGTGATCAGGCTAGTTGGTAGCTGATAGGATTGACGTGAGCTAGTTTATAGTTGATAGTATCAATTCAAGATAGTTGATAACTAATAGGATTGATGCAAGCTAGTTGATAGCTGATAGGTTTAATGTGAGCTATTTGATAGTTAATTATATAGATTAGGATATATTTTTATTTATTTAGGGTTGATTGAAACCATTTAGGGTTGACTTGGAATAGTTTAGGGTTAGGTTGAAAGGGTTTAGGATTAGGTTTAATAATTTATGATTAGGTTGAAAGAGTGCAGGGTTAGGTTTAATAGATTAGAGTTGTGTTGGAATTGTTTAGGTTTGATCTAATACAATTTATTGATTGGTTACAGGGTAATGCGCCAGTGTTGATATCAAGGGAAATATTCTAGGTACTCATCTTTTGATAGAATATGTTTTTCTTGCAACAAAACTAGGGCATAGAGCTAATGACATTAGAAGTTTGAAAGGGAGTTATGTTTTTAATGAAAAATGCTATAATTGTACTAAGTTAGGCAATAAGGTAGTTTAGTGCAGAAATAGAATGAATTTTAAGAACTATAGTAGAATGAATGTGAGTAAAAATATCAAGAACTTCAAGGGATACTATTATGGTTGCATTGGATTTGGATGGTTGAATGTGGTATAAATATCAATATCATAGATAATGAAACTTCTAAAAGGAAAAAATGGTCTTGTTTTATTTAAATGTAACATGAAAGGATATATTGCAAGGTTCTACAAAGATGGTCTAGTTTGTTATAAATGTAACATGACATGACAAATTTCAAGGTTCTACGAAAATATGGAAAAACAAGATGATTTTATAATGATTGCAGAAGGCTTAAAAATATAAATAAGATATATTTGATTTTTAAAAAAGAAGGTACTTTTGATGGCACCCTGACATCCATTCTAGATGGTGTTTCCTCCTTTGTTAAATTACTCATACTGGAGGGTCTAAGGGGAGTTTTCATAAGAATTTGTTTCACCCTCAAGGCTAGATGTTGAGTATCTTCTCAGCTTTTCAATAATGCTTGAAGGTTTTTTCAGAGGTAAGGCTTTTGTTCTTGTAGTCCATAATGGTGACTCTCTTTGGTTGTGATAGAGATTCTTTGAATACTAATTTGTATTCAAATATGGATAGGAGATGTGTTATACATTTGGATAACTTCAATAATAGTATTGTTTACTATAGAAGATTCTTTTATAATTTGAAGGATAGTATGAGTCCAGGGAAGTATGATTGTTTCTATGTTAATAAGAATTGTTTCTACTTAAAAAAGGTATTGTCTAAAATTAATTTGAAAATTGTGTTTCCCTGTAACATTAATAGAGAAGAATATATGAGCATTATTGAGACTTTAAAGGATAATGGCACTGCTGCAAGGATTGGAATTGTGGCAGAAATGTGTGTTGCTATCGGTAAAGGGAAAAACAAAGATAAGGATAGAAGTATAAGAAATATGCTTACAGGGGTTATGTCCTCTAGTAATCAAGATAAGAATGTCAAATGGATGAATCTAGAGTGCTACTTTCCTTCAATGATTTATTCAAATAACAATAAAGAGGAATAAATAAGAAGAATGGTAAAATAGAAGAACATCATAGTTATTGATATATAGGCTACTATTGATGAGGAGTGAGATACCTCTCCTTTCTCTACAAATGAAGTTTATATGTTGATTCATTAAAGAGGACTGGACATTGTTACAGATATGTTCCATCATTTGATCATAAATCTTTTAAGTTCATCTAAGAAATGTTTGAGGTTGTTTCTACTCCTACGTCTAACTTAGTTATCTAGGGGGATCTTTCTATATTATTATTATTATTATAGAATGAGAGTAGTCAATGTTATTAGAGTTGTGTAATGGTAAGCATATTTTTGGCCTTATTCCTTAATGTAAAAAAGGGAAGAAATATAAGGTAAATGTTAATTTATTCAAGATTATTTTGGTTGTTTTAGTAATGGGGAGTTGATAGTTATTGGTATCTTAGTAAAAAAAATTGGTGATTGTTTTCCATCAATGACAAAGGGTATATTTTTAGAAATATATGTTTGGATTTCTATTTTTGTTGATGCCAAACATTGTCTCCCAGAGGTGTTTGTGTTTGCTCAAACATTATGGTCTAGAAGTTTGCTATATTTGGAGAAGTAAGATTGTGTATTGGGAATGTTTGTGTTATTGAACCTATAGAAAAAGTGGAAGGTCAGTTATTATAGAATATTGATAGAAAATTTGTTACTAAACAATGGAAGATAGGTAATAGTAGAATACAAGTTGTTATAAAATAATGGAAGACATGCATGTATTCAATAGAAGACAAGTATTTATTCAGTATTAAAAAATAGTGGAAGATGGGGATGTATTATGGGGATTGCATTCAATTCTTTGGGTTTATTTTCATTGGTCCATATTTCTTTGGTTTTGTATGGGTGTCAATGGTTCAATATTAAATTTTTATAATTGTAGATGACAGTACTACAATTGTGATTACAATTGTGCTTTCCAAAAGTTTTTTTTTCTGTAAATCAAGGTTTAAGATATGTAGATTTTTTTCATAGGGTATTTAGGATTTTGTCTTGGTTTTGATGTTTTAAAGTGTTCTAGAAACTATTTCTGGTGTTCTGGAAATGGTGTCTTCAAGTGTTGCAGTTATCTTTAGTTTGTGGTCTAGTTTGAAAACATATTGTGATTTTTCTTGATGTGGCATGTGGATATGACCATGGTGTGTGGAGGTGTGGATACAATTTGTAGGTTAAGTGGTTCTTTGGCTAGTGTATTTCTACATGGTTTATATGGTAAAGTTTTTATAATAATTATGGATTTGGCTGGGCTATGTGTAGTGTGTTCATGGTCCCCTCTATCTCCTAAAGTGGATCATGTTGCTTGGTTAAGGTATGGGTTATAAATTTAATGTTTATCTCCTATCTAGATGGGATCATTCTATGTGTGACCTATGCATTTAGTAGTTATCTCTTATTTGATCACGTCCATTCTATTTTTTGGTCCAGATGCTTATGGCATGGGACCTTATTGTATTTTTTTATTACCATGTCCAACTTGTAACTTAAATTATAATTTCCTTCTGGCATGGACACCCTTGTTGTAAAATTTAATGATCTATCTTGTACATAAGTACAATTTGTGCTTTGGAAAATGTAAGTGTCAAGAAAGTGAGTGTGGGTGAATTGGTGAAATTTTATATAAGCAAAGTTTCAGAAGGTAATAAGTTATTTTATATAATAGAGAAGAAAAGGAAGAGATAGTGTGAAAGAGTTGTGTAGATTAGCTGCATTATTAGGATATTCTCTTTTTATCAATTGTGAAGAGTTCTATGTACCTTGTTCCTAGGATGGTGTGTCTTGGGTGTAAAAGTTCTTTGCAGTATCTTTCTTCTTTGGTAGTGAGTGTCAGTTTAAAAGTTCGTAGAAGTGATTTCCTATTTGTATTCATTGTTGTATTGGCAGTGAGCCTCTGGTTGCAAGTCACAAGTAGTGGGATCCTACAATATTTTGTAAGTAGACTATACACATTAGTGGATTATCTTTTTGGGTAAGTCCTAACCGTAGTTTTTCCTAGTTTGGATTTTTCATGTGGTAAATATTGAAGTTAGTTGTTTAATCTTGTGTGATTTTAGTTTATGTTGATTCACACCCCCCGCCTCTCAGCATCCAGAGTATGTTCAAAAAATCATTATCCTTGGTTGAGGGAATAAAATTTCATCTCCAATGATCCTTTTCATGCTTTTCCTGAAGTGGAATTAATGGGTTTTGAACACTTGGCTAAGATTCTCAACTTCAATAGGGCTTGAGAATGGTAAATCCAATCATTCATAGGTAACCAAATTTTCTAGTTGCATGGAATATATTCCATGTATTTCTTACAAAAAAATCTACAAACCTAGAAACACATGTGGATCTCAACCTCTTCTACCGACGAAAGCTCTTGACATATATCCCTAGTTTTATTTACCCTTTTGCAACTGTTAAAACAAATGAAATGAAATGAAATGCAAGCTTGGATAAGAATAAACAAAATTATGCTTCACATGCTTGGATAGGATGACAGAGGACCATATGTCATTCTAGTATAAAATCTGGTAATTGTTTACCAATGTGTAAAGCTACCCAAGTAATTTGAAATATTTTTCTCCTTATAGTATCGTGATCTTGTCTTGGAGTGTGAGTTGTGAAATAGTTTGGATTTAGCATAACTTAGACATGGACTATCATCTCATTTAAGTAGAAATGTGTGGTTTTGAATTAGTTGTTTCTCAAATGAAACCTTTATTATTTAAAAAAATATTAACTTTCAAATTACTCTTGAATAATAGGGAGATAATTTGTCTTGTTACAAATAATACCTATCCTACTTGCCTTGTTTCCTATTGGAATAATGGAAGCCTCTGTGTTGAGAGGGGAGGGGTGAATCAGTATCCTTAACACTTTTTATCAAATAAAATTAGTACTCATAGCTTGCATTACCGACCATTGTTGCTTTATTACCTCATGCATGTAATATCATAACATAAATGTAAATGCACATAAACTAACATAGAAACATTCATGAAACTCAGTTACACATGACATAGGAATTGATAACACAAAAAACCCCTGTTAGAAGGTAAAAACTATAGTGGGGATGAAACCCACAAAGCTTCACTATCTGTAGAATAGAAGGTGTCGATTAAGGCTACAAGTTGTGATCACTTTTGATGATCTTACCCTGTTAGGAGTAACATGTTAGACTTGTTAATTCTACTTGGTTAAGAGATTTTAGAAACACAATGTATGTGTGCACTCAATTAAGAGATTTACAATAAGACTGTTAAATCCACCTTCTTGAAGGATTTCTTTTATTTTCTACAATTGTTAGAGAGTAGACAAAAATACTTATGATATGATAGCTTGCAATCTTGAATTTCTAAATACAGATCCATTAAGTTCACAAAAACAATATCACCTTACT
>MU224315.1:134230-144714 GCA_018584345.1 Thuja plicata | reverse complement strand
ATGCCAATTTTGACTCAAAATTGGCCATCTTTTCAAGTCCATGTGTCTCCTATGTGGCTCTTATGTGGATGCCACATAGGTGCCACTTCATCCAAGCCTCTTCCTCTCTCCAAAAAATATATAAATATAGGCCTTCTCCTCTCATATTATCATCTCTCATTGTGCATTTTTATTATGCTAGAATTGCTTTAGAATTCATAGTCATTTTCATGCTAATGTTCTTAGTTTCTAGTTTTTATGCTTTCCATGCTTAAATAACTTAGAAATCACATGCTAGGCTTCTGTTTGGCTAAAATAAATCATAGTTTCTTGTATTATCTTGCATTATCTTGCATTCTAATCATTTGGGATAAGTTTGAGACTAGTCACTCCATACTAGTTCTTGAATCCTTATCTCTACATCTAATATTGCATTGATCATAATCAATCCACTTGGGGATCTATTGAATTTGTGTTTGAGAGAGCACATTCACATTCCCATAAGAGAGAAAATCAAACAAGCCTCTTGGGTGCAACTTGTTTCTTCTCTATCTGATGATATGAGGATACTTTTTATGTTTTCTTGCTTGCTTTCATTTCACTTGAATTTCATGTTCTAACCCACTAACGATTTCATTTTTGTGAGTGATTATAGGTTGAATATTTTCCTCATACTACATTTTGACACACCCGCTGGGACCCACGTCCCTAAAATTTCTAACTTCTTGTCTTAATTTTCTACAAATTTTGCCAAGCACGCGGATCCATGTCTGCATTTTACATAGAGGTGTGTGCGCAAACATTGGTTATCCCTAAACTGAAGTTCAACGTCTGTGCTGAACCAACATCTCCACTCTGTACTGGTGTCTCCGCCTAGAATAGCTAGTTTGAGACTTTGCAAACACAACTTTTTGGTTTATTAGGATTTTTGGTGTTCCTACTGATTTTAGGCATCTTATTATTCTATTTTTTAGTAGAGACTCATTTTACAAGCATAAATTATGCCAAATTTTCATTAAGGAGAATACATCTTGATAATGGTTTAAAGGACACTAGCTTTAGGTTGTTTTAATACTCTCAATATGGCTGAATTTGCTCAAACTAAAGACTAAGAAGAAGAAAAAGTGATGTTATTTGCTATCTTTTTGTGTTTGCAGGCACATCAACATCCTCATAAATGCTAGTTCTTGAACTAGCGTCTATGATTCATAAACTAGCATCTACGCTTAACCGGCGTCTGTTCTCTATAAACCAGCATCTCCGACTGGTATAACATCTCTCTAGTTTTTCTGTGTTTTTATCCTATTTTCTGCTTACTGTGATTTTTTAGGAAAAAACTAGAATTAGTGTCTGCACCCTAAATTGGTGTCTGCACTCTATCTAAGTGAGATTTATCATATACTAACAATTGTTAAGTGGTTCTTGTGCTAATAACTCTTGTCAAAGATCAATATTCATAGAACTACTAACTAATTGTTTTGCAGCACTGCTTATCAAAGACACAAACTCAAAACTACTCACATTTGTCTTAGAGGTTGCCTCAGATCTACATTGACCAAACGATCATGTTTGTGTTAATATTTTTTAGGCACCTAGACTACTTAGTTAGATTTTCTTGTCTAATCCTAAGTGAGTGTTAGGGGATTATGCTCTCTTCCCTTTTGGGAAGATCAAAAACCTAGACACACTTACTTAGTGTTGAACAATTGAATCTTTTGGAAAGAACAAAGCATGTCTTTCATTCTTGTGGAGAAAATGATACTAGATAGGAGAGTATGCTCTTTTCCCCTTGTGGGAAAATCAGAAATCTAGACTCTTTTTTTTCGCTAATCCAAGTTACTATGAATCATTTAGATGGGCCTACCGGTTGAGGAAAAAATCTCCTAAGAACGACCCACGTGAGAACGAGGTGTAAGCCACACCACTCTAACTCATGTTAATAAAATTTACTCCTTGGGGTTAAAGCCTCAGGAGTCGGTTGGCATTTGAGCTTATACTCAGCTCTTGTCTAACTTAAGTGCGGCCTCGTGGTCTCAATCACGTTTACGTGACCACTTTTGTCAAGATGCTCTATGGGGCTATACGCTTGAATCATGCTTGCGCGGAAATAGATAATACAATCGAATGGAGAACCATACTAAACACTCTAGGCTTAGAAGCTACTTGGAACACCCTGAAAGGTGATAATTCTTGTGCAAGGAAGATAGAAACTTCCCCAAGATCACTCGTACATTTGTGCCACCCTGAGTGTTTGGAACCAGATAATATGACATCATGAATGGAGCCATTGCATGCTTAGTGACAGCCATATTCTGATTAGCTCTTGTGTGTGTGCCTAAGCTTACAAGCAAGTATTTTCATGCTATGCCAATTCCTTAGGTAGATTTTATGCTTGAAGTGCTTGGAGAACATTGACAAATCCAAAACACAGACAGAATATCCAACATTGAAATTTGTCACATGCTTGTATCCTTCAAGGTTGCTTTGTCCCTTATCAGATTGTTTTCAGAGACATGCTTGTTATTTTCCAGTTTGATTATGTTGAAATTGGTTCTTTCCATGGAACAAATCTATTAAGAAATCAGAACGAGATCAAGCTTTTGCCAGATTATCAAGACAACGTTCTTTTGCAAAAAATTTGGTCTTTTATGAGATATGTGCTAAAAACCTCCAACTATTCATCCAAGATCAAATCTACTTATATGACATGACCAATTCCAAGAAGCATAAGAAGGTGAAAACTCTGTTACCACCCATGCAAAGAGAACAGAAAGACACAACCCGAGAGGCTACCAAGTACCAACACATTATCGATTCCATCAAGCAAGAAATCCATAAACGAGAACAATTTGAAAACGTGATTTACAACAACAATGTTTCTCGTTTCATGGGAAAATATTGTCTAAACTCTTCTCTTGTTGGATTTGAACAATATGACTAGTTGGTTTGTCACAACAAACACAAGTTCTTCCTCTTCTTAAGCTCACTTAGCTTGCATTTTAGGACCTCACTTAGGTTGTCATCTTTAGGAACACATCACACACTCATCCTAGCATGATCTTGCATCAATCAAATCAATCCTAATCAGCCATGCATCATCCTAATCATCATCCAAAGCATCCTTGATCACACCCCTCACTTGGTATTGCATAATATTTTTAGTTGCTAAAAACCTACATCTTAATCAAACCCCATCCTTGAATGTCCTTAAACTAAGCATTGTTTAGGATAATCCCCTTTGTCTTTTGCAACCTCATCACCTTCATCAAAAGGTTGGTTCACATTAACAAAGAATCTCATCCGCCAAAGAGCACAAGTCTGTCTTTGGTAGACAATCACATCCACTTGATCCTACACTAGGGAAAGCAACCCTTGATCCTTGCATACATCAAGTCATCCTTAATCTATAGAAGCACATCTATCATCTTAAGCACATCCTAATCCTAGAATCATAATCCTTAGTTTCATGGGTGCATCCTTGCATACATCTTGCATCTCATATCCCCTTAAGATAGTCATTTCATGCCACCTATCACACGAGCCACTAAGAAGAGGAAGAACATGGATCCTAATCTTGCCACTAGCTCATCTAATCCTACGAATGACAATACCAACATCATGGTTACTTATGCGCCTCATCCCAATGATCAAATTAAACATATTTGGGTAGACACTAATGAAACTCCCACTCTAAGTACCATGGAAACATTTATCAACCATCCAACACTTGTCCACATGGTAAATGCCATGAGTGGATGTAACAGCAACCAGATACTCCTGGACATCCAACAACAAGGACTTCAACTTCCACCTTGGATTATGCCCACACTTGTCACATGACCTATGGCACTTCTAGGGGAACGTCCTTATCCCACTAGAAATGAAGTTTTTGATCCACTTCAATGAGCCCTACAAGTGGAAACTCTTCTTGTGCAAGTAGTTCATCCCTCCATTCCACCTTCCATCATGCACACAACACCCACACCTACCTTGAGAGTCCTGCCTCCTGATGCCACATCTGTAGCACAAGAAATACCCTCTATCACTATGCAAGCACCTCCACAAGCCACAATCACTCCTATCTCGCAAGAAATCCCAACATTCATTGCAAACTTTCCACCACCACCAGTCAGCACACAACAAACTACCATTCCACCCATTCCTACTCAACCCATTCAAAGTGCTATAACTAGTTCACAGCATCAAAGCACCCAAGTCTCCATTCCTATCCCACCTTTTTTCACCACAGGCATGCCATCTACCAACACTTATAACAAACCCTTATTTATGCAAGGGTCCACTTTTCCTGCTCCACCAACAATTCAATCACAATGAATGCTAGCAGTTCTACCTCAAACGTTGTTCAACCCAAACCCCCCCATACTACAACCATCCACAAATCCCTTCGCTGTACCCCAAATTCCCACCCAACCTATCCAACAAAAACAACACCAACCTATCCAACAACAATAGAAACAACAACCTATCCTATAGCAACAGAAACATCAACAACAACCTATCCAACAACAACCTATCCAACAGCAACAAAAACAACCTATCCTACAGTAGAAAATCACCAATCCATTCACATCTCAAGCACAACAACAACCAATCAACCCCTTTATAGTTGCACAACCCACTATCCAAACTACACAACAATCACAACCACAAATGCAAGGGGCAAATCCCCTCATGGAACAACCACTGCAACAGTTTGCTAATCCTTTTATCCAACTTGTGCAACAACATCAAACTCATTCCACCAATTACATAGCCATGCCATCTTCTGTTGCATCACAAATAATTCCCCCTCCACAACAAGTTCTCACTGGGGGAATTTCACTACAAAACACTTATCCTCCATCCTATACAGGTATGCAAAAGGTTCATCCCACCTATCCAACGCCACAACAAATACAAGCATATTTCCAACAGTTGCAATAGTCTTATCAAGTGCCGCCACCTCCTCCACTAAAATATTCCCCTCAACCATAGCTTCCACCACAATAACCCATGTATGTTGACCAACAACCATCATACCAAACACCACAATATCCCCCACAAAATCCTCCATTTTTGTCATTCGATCCATATCAGGTTCAAGAAAATCTTGCAATCACGATCAGCAATCCTCCCCCACAAATCAATCATGAATGGGAGGAAATGAAGAATGCTCCCAAGGAGCTAAAGGCTAGGACAGAGGCTAAAACATTTAAGTTTGAAGAGGTATTTCCTTATCCATTTGATCGATCTATCACTACCATACCCTTCCCCAAGAACTTTGAGACCCCAAAATTTGATAAATATCAGGGGAAAGGTGATCATGTAAGTCACGTGAAAGAATTATACATGGCCTCTCAAGAAGTGGCCTATAGCGATAAATTCCTCATGAGACTATTTCCCAAAATCTTGGGAGGCATCGCTCTTGAATGGTTCTACAAAATCCCTTATGGCACAGTCTCTACTTTCACAGAATTATCTGAAAAGTTTGTGGCCCAATAAGCACATAATGTCAAAAATAAACTCTCACTCCTTGACCTATGCAATTCCAAAAAAAAGGGAGGAGAAAGCCTGGCCAATTATCTTCATCACTGGTAAGGGCTTACTACAAGGTTGTCTTATGAACCCCCACAGAAACATCTTATCAAAATCTTCATTAACAACCTTCATCCTAAGCTTTCCTATAACATGCGCATGAACTGTATACAAACTTATCACAAAATCAGAATCAAGGGTATGGACCTTGAACAAGGTCTTGTAGAAGAAGGTACCATTAAGCACTACAAAGAATCCCAGCCTGACAAACATAACAATGATCGATCACGATAATGGAACAAGAACAAAAACACAGTAATAGATGGAGCCACTAACACCAAACATGTTCAAGTTGTGGTAGCTAGTCCTAATGCACCTAACTAGACTTATCATTAAGCACCACCAATGTACCCTCAACCTCCTCCCATGTATCAACAACACACTCCCACATATCCTCAACCAACATATCAGAAAAACATGCACCCTCAAGGTGTACCTTTCTATCCTCTTCCAGGGACATCATATCAACATAACTACCAAGGTCCTATGAATCAGACAAATGCTATATCAGTCCGGCATGGAAAACAAAGACCTTGCACTTTGAACATGCCACAACACATGTTTAGCCCTTTGGGTGAACCTATAGACGTCATCTTTTGCAAGCTGGTCCAAGCTAACCAAGTCATGTATCCTAAAACACAACCATTAGATGACTCAACCCCTAAGCCAGCTTGGTATAAAGACAACGAGTACTATGAATACCATCATGTTAAGGGACACACCACCCTCAAATGCATGAAGTTGAAACACTATATTTAGGATCTCATTGACCGCAAGGAGATTGAAGTGGACTCTCTTGCCCAATCATTGCCAAATGCAAGCCTTAAAATTTATCAAAATGCATTCCCTAAACACACTTCCGGTATATGCCTAGGCAATCCTACTCAGTCCTCTGATCAGGGAAAGGGTAAACAAGTAGAAAATATTGACAAAAAAGATTATACAAATGCATATATCAACTACGATAATCTCATCAGCTGCATATCCCAAGTCCAGTACTCCGTCAGTGTCATCCATGTAAAGGGTGCCGATAACCAATGCGCCATCACCACTAATAGAGGTAGGATAATAGTTGTAGGTGCTGGTCTCACCCCACCTACTGGGACCCAATACAACATTTTGGAACACCTAGGGAATACCCCAGCCCAAATTTCCATCCTAGATCTTCTCCGCACATCACCCACTTATCAAGAGATCCTCAATAAAACCTTGCAAGAATCCTGTGTTCCCAGTGACATCAACCTCACTGAATTCCAAAACCTTGTTGGACATCTGTCTACATCTTGTGGGGTCTCCTCTAGACCAACAAATGTACCCTCAAAAGAAACTGATCATAATCTCCCACTCTGTATCACTGTCATGGTTAAAGATTTTTCCATCAAACAGGTCATGATAGATAATGGATTGACCTTAAGTCTGTGCACTCTAAAATACATAAAATAGTTGGGTTGCATGGAAGCTGATATAACAAATGATGTCATCACAATAAAAGCATATGATAATTTGGAGCATACTTCTAAAGGAACCATATCATTTCCCATTCAAGTGGGCCCAGTTATCCAGGATACATTATGTCATGTTGTTGATCTTGACCTTCCCTTCAACATTCTCCTTGGACGCCCATGGATTCATTCTATGCAAGCCATCCCATCAACCTACCATCAGTGCATAAAATTCCCATACAAAGGCATTGATATCACCATCCACATAGATCTCAAGCCCTTCACATACTGCAATGCGTTGGAGACATCCTTTCCAAATTCCAATCACTGTCCTGGTATTGATATTGGCACCTCTGTTGCCAGCTCATCTCGAACCCATTTAGACCCAGAAACAATCCTCTCCTCCACCTTGTCCATGGTCAAGATCAACAACAAAGGTTGTGGTGAGTACACTTTATCTTATGCCTTCACAGTTGGAGCACTGCCAATTGATCCTCACACTCAAGGCTACCAGCCTAATCTAAGCAAAACAAAATCAAAGACAACCAAGGCACTACAATTTGGTTCTACCACTTTTATATCAAAAGGTACTTTGAATAGCTAGGAAATGGCACCAAACATCAACCAATGGCTATATAAAGATCCACCACCCAAGGACATAATTCACCTCAATTACTTCAAAGATAAGTACCCCACAACACACAAACTAGTGAGAAAAAAATGGAATTACCAAGGAGGTGGCCTTGGTTATGAAGAGAAAGGAATGAAAGATCCTATTATACCTACCTGACTAGAAAAGCACCTGGGCCTTGGCATGGGCTCTGAGATGAATGGGGGCACCAATGAGTTCATCAACTATTCCTCTTGTCCATCCCTGGGTGAAATCGCTAACATCGAAGATATCTTAGAAGAGAAAGTTGTGAGAGCTTATGATGATGTTTTCGACAATGAAACCTTCTTGAGCAATGCTATCCTAAAACAAAAACTTTCCATCCTCTTCATTGACCTTCCCCTCCACTATCCTAAAATCATATACTCGGACCAACCAAGTTTCGTACATGTTGACGAGTTCCAAAGTGAGGACGTGCTCCTAAGCTTTATGGGAGCAATTGAGCAAAGCAGTGACTGGGGGAAATACTTAACATATGTCTAAAAACTAGACCCAAAGGCATTCTTTGGGGAAGAGGAGAACTTTAGCTAAAAAAATGACATAGAAACCAAAAATAAAAAAGAGAAAAATCAATCCCCTAGCGAAAACCCCTTTGGGGTGCTATCTGATCATAAAAAAGTAAAAACAAAGGGCATATCCCCTAGTGAAAACCTCTCTAAGGTGCTAGAGGATGAATATTCTCCTCTTCCTCTTATCTAAGATTATAGGCTTGAATAGTCATTAATTCTCATTGAAGAAGCAAAACCTATCAACCTAGGTACCAAAGAAAATCCTGCCATCACATACATAGCAGCATCTCTGACTGAAGCAAAAGAAAGTGATCTTGTCACTTTATTAAAGGAATCCATCAACAAGTTCGCATGGTCTTACTCCCAAATGTTGGGGTTAGATCCCAACTTAGTGGTTGACCATCTAGTAGTGGACCCAAACATCAAACCTATCAAGAAAAAGCTCAGAAAGATGCACCCTAAAGTGGCACTACTTGTCAAAGTGGAGCAAGAAAAATTACTCCAAGCCAAGATAATCTATCCCATTGACTATTCAGACTGGATCTCTTATATGGTGCCCATCTCTAAGCCTAATAAAGCAATTAGGATATGTACAGATTTCAGAGATCTCAATAAGGCATGTCCCAAGGATGATTTCCCCTTGCCAAACTGGTGTAGAGCACCCTAGGGTTTAGCTCAAAACCCTAGCCCCAGCAATTTTGAACACTTTTGATAACGGTCTTCTAACGAGCAAGTCATGTTTTAGTCTAGTCGCAAAGTTGCAGAGCCAGTAGAGAGCAGAAAATAATGAATCGCACACTTGCGAGCTAGTTAAAAGTTAAGTCCCTTAGTGAGCGAGTGCTTGACTTGAGCTCATCGCTCAGTCGCGACGACATCGTCAGCTTGGTTCACAGAGTTGCGGGTGCGCAACTTGAGCTCATCACTCAGTCGCAGAGAACATGTCAGTTTCATGCCAAGCAGTGCGGGAATGCAATTTACATATCATCGCTCAGTCGCTGAGTAAGGAATAGCTCGAGTAAAAACATTGTGAGAGCGCGACGAGCATGTCATCGCTCAGTCGTAGATCAAGACATAAAAAGTGATTTTCACTCGCGACCATGCGATGAAGAATAGAAACAGTAAAATAATAAGGTATGCTGACATGTCGACAGGAGAAGGCATTGAAAAGTCTTAACCGCCAAATCAGAAAGGGAATGACACGGATAATGAACATTGTCCAAAGTGTCGACCATGCAGAGAAACTTGATGATAGATTGCAGAAGAATTTGAAGAACAGAGAACAGCTGGAAGTCTAAGATCGACAGGTAACCACCAGGGTTACAAAATCAAGGAGAAGCCGAAGATAAATAGAGGAGGAGAATCTGTAAAAATTAGTTGAGAGTTAGTTAGTTACGAAGAATTTCTGTTCTTGACAGAGACAGAGTAGACTAGTAGAAAGTATTGTAATCTTCTGTATTATTAATAAAGGGGACTTTGTCTATATGTTGAGTGTTCTTTTGTTTTGATAAGAGTTATGTACAGTGCTGTTTTGTTTTTGTTAAGTAATATGGGTGCTTCTTGACTCAGATAATCTGTTCTATGGATTGTGACAGTCAAGAAGCATCCTTCATGTACATTATGTTTGTTTCTGCATTTTTGTTGGATGAAAAGCTAGTCAAGAGGTTAGACAAGTCCTAGGCGAGCCTATGGTCCGGCTAGAGAACTTTTAGATGAGATAGATGAGAAGTAGGAAGGTGCATGACTGTAGGGAATTCGGTCATGAAGAGTAAGATACAGTGAAGAGCAAGACATTCGGTGGGTAGGGAACCTAGGAGAGAGGGAATAGATAAGTCCTTCAGCTTAGGGTTGTAGAGTAGCCCTAAGAGACTCAAGTGTGAGTCTAGAGAGTCCTGAATTGAATAGGATTCCAGGTGAGATTCCTAGAAGAGAGTAGGAATCTCTGAGAGTAAGGGTGACCTCCCCATCAGATTGGTATCAGAGCCAAGTTAAAGATTTAGATTTGAAATTTGTAAATGTTTCAAAGTACTGAGGAATCAGTAGAAGAATCAACCATGGTGACAAATGTAGAATTGGCGAAAGAAGTGAATGAACAAAAGGAGAGAAATAGACTCCTTGAAGAAACTCTAGAGGTAATAAAGAAAAAACTAGAGGATATTGCTAAAAAAGTAACTGGAGAAGCAGAAAGTTCCAATAAAGGAAAAGCTATTGCAGAGGAGGATGTCATACCAGAACCAGACCCTCCTATGCCAGAAGAACCATTCTTGAAAGCTATCAAGGCACTAAGTGGAA
>MU224315.1:113964-130968 GCA_018584345.1 Thuja plicata | reverse complement strand
TTTCCAGTAAACATAGTGTCAGACAGAGATGTCAAATTCATGGGTCATTTTTGGAAAACTTTATGGAGAAGGTTGGGAACTAATCTGTCCCACAGTTCTTCTTACCATCCTCAAACAGATGGTCAGACAAAAGTTGCCAACAGAGTGTTGGGAAATTTGTTGAGATGTTTGACAAAGGAATATGGACAAGCATGGGATCAAGTGTTACCACAAGCAGAGTTTTCTTACAATGATAGTGTTAACAGAACTATAGGGAAAAGCCCATTTCAGATTGTCTATGGGATACATCCAAGAGGAGTTTGTGAACTCAGAGAATTAAAAGGACAAGGAGTGATAAGTGGACATGCTGATGATTTTGCACAGTCTATGAAGGAGATACATGATCAAGTGAAGAAGAATCTGATTGATTCAAATCAGAAATTGAAAGAAAAAGTAGATGAAGGAAGGAGAGAAGTCCAATTTCAGATTGGAGATTTGGTAATGGTACATCTGAACAAAGCCAGATTACAAAAGGGGATTCCTACTAAATTACAAATGCGGAGAATAGGTCCCTACAAGATATTGGAACAGTATGGGCAGAATGCCTATAAAATTGATTTACCTAATCATTTGGATATATCAACTATTTTTAATGTGCAGGATTTGATTCCATACAGAGGACCAGTGATACCTGAGAGCATTCAGCAAAGGGAGATGGGAAAAGATGTTCAAGACATACAGGTCAAGCCTAAGTCCAAGTTGCAGGCAGAGAAAATTCAAGATTCTTGAATTTAGAAGACAACCAGGCGCAGGGTATACCGAGAATACCTAGTAAAATGGTCAGGATTACCAGAAGCAGAAGCTACATGGTTGGATGAAACAACATGTAGACGACATGGAATTAGTTCAGCATTATTGTCGACTAGTTTAAGCTGAATTTTTTCATCTCAGAGAGGGGGGGAGTATGGTGTAGAGAACCCTAGGGTTTAGCTCAAAACCCTAGCCCCAACAATTTTGAACAGTTTTGATAATGGTCTTATAACGAGAAAGTCATGTTTTAGTCTATTCGCAAAGTCACAGAGCCAGCAGAGAGAAGAAAATAATGAATCGCACACTCGCGAGCTAGTTAAAAGTTAAGTCCCTTAGTGAGTGAGTGCACAACTTGATCTCATCACTCAGTCGCGATGACATCGTCAGCTCGGTTCACAGAGTTGCGGGTGTGCGACTTGAGCTCATCGCTCAGTCACAGAGAACATGTCAGTTTCATGCCAAGTAGTGCGGGAATGCGATTTACATATCATCGCTCAGTCACCGAGTAAGGAATAGCTTGAGTAAAAACATTTCGAGAGCACAACGAGCATGTCATCGCTCAGTTGCAGATCAAGACATAAAAAGTGATTTTCACTCGTGACCATGCGATGAAGAATAGAAATAGTAAAATAATAAGGTATGCTGACATGTGGATAGGAGAAGGCATTGAAAAGTCTTAACCGCCAAATAAGAAAGGGAATGACATGGATAATTAACGCTGTCCAAAGTGTCAACCATCCAGAGAAACTTGATGATAGATTGCAGAAGAATTTGAAGAACAGAGAACAGCTGGAAGTCTGAGATCGACAGGTAACCACCAGGGTTACAAAATCAAGGAGAAGCCGAAGATAAACAGAGGAGGAGAATCTATAAAAATTAGTTGAGAGTTAGTTAGTTACAGAGAATTTCTATTCTTGACAGAGACAGAGTAGACTAGCAGAAAGTATTGTAATCTTCTGTATTATTAATAAAGGGGAGTTTGTCTATATGTTGAGTGTTCTTTTGTTTTGATAAGAGTTCTGTATAGTGCTATTTTGTTTCTATTAAGTAATATGGGTGCTTCTTGACTCGGATAATCTATTCTATGGATTGTGACAGTCAAGAAGTATCCTTCATGTACATTATGTTTGTTTCTGCATTTTTGTTGGATGAGAAGCTAGTCAAGAGGTTAGACAAGTCCTAGGCGAGCCTATGGTCTGGCTAGAGAACTTGTAGATGAGATAGATGAGAAGTAGGAAGGTGCATGACTGTAGGGAATTTGGTCATGAAGAGTAAGATACAGTGAAGAGCAAGACATTCAGTGGGTAGGGAACCTAGGAGAGAGGGAATAGATAAGTCCTTCAGCTTAGGGTCTGAGAGTAGCCCTAAGAGACTCAAGTGTGAGTCTAGAGAGTCCTAAATTGAATAGGATTCCAGGTGAGATTCCTAGAAGAGAGTAGGAATCTCTAAGAATAAGGGTGACCTCCCCATCACAAACATAGACATGATTGTGGATCTCACAGTAGGACATGAGATATTGTCACTCATGGATGGTTTTTTTGGATATAATCAGATCTACATTGCAGAAGAAGATCAGCATAAGACAAAATTCACAAGCCCTTGGGGAGCCTTCTACTATAACATGATGCCTTTTGGCTTAAAGAAAGCTGGAGCAACCTATCAAAGAGCCATGACTGTCATTTTTCATGACATGATTCACAAGATCCTTGAAGACTATGTGGACAATATCTTGGCAAAATCAGTAAAAAGGGATTATCACCTAGATGTTCTAGAATGCATCTTTGACAAAATTGGACACTATTTCTTAGTGCTCAACCCTAAGAAATGTGTCTTTGGAGTCACATTAGGAAAACTCCTAGGGTTTATTGTATCCAGATGAGGCATTGAAAATGATCCAAAGAAAGTACAAGCTATCATAGAGATGCCTCTACCAAAAACACTTTGACAGCTAGGTAGCCTCCAAGGAAAACTACAATCTGTGCACCATTTCATCTCTCAACTAGCAGACAAGTGCTAACCATTCACTCATCTCCTGCAAAAAGACAACACATTCAAGTGGGATCCTCAGTGTTAGAAGAGTTTTGACAAAATCAAAGAATACCTGGCTAATCCACCCATCTTGGTACCACCTGTACCTGGTTGGCCACTCATCCTATACATTTCTCCTACTACTATAGCACTGGGGGAACTCCTTTCTCAATTGAATGATGATGACAAAGAAAGAGCTATTTATTATATCAGTCAAACCTTAGTGGGTTATGAGCTCAATTACTCTCCTATGGAAAAAGCATGTTTGGCAGTGGTCTTCGCCACTCAAAAACTTCACCACTACATTCTTAGTCACACAACCAAGCTCATTTAAAAGGTGGATCCTCTTAAGTACCTACTCTTCAGGACTACACTTACAGGTTGAATGGAAAAATGGGTTATGTTGCTAAGTGAATTTGATATGCAGTATGTCAATAGAAAATCCATTAAAGGGAAAGTCATTGTCGATCAGCTAGCCAAAGCACCATTAGTAAATGCATATCCTTTGGTCATAGAATTTCCAGATGAGAATTTTTACATGATAGAAGAACAACCAACATGGAAAATCTACTTTGATGGGTCCTACACAGCTCATGGCGCAGGGGTAGGAATACTTTTTGTCACACCTCAAGGTGACTACATCCCCATGTAATTCAAATTGGGATTTCCCTGCACAAACAACATTGCAGAATATGAAGCACTAATTGTAGGAATCCGCATGGCCATAGAAAGGAACATCATAGATATCTATCTCTTTGACAACTCCCAACTCATCATCAAACAAGTCTTAGACGAGTATCAAACCAAAGATGAAAAATTGACGCCATATAAGCAGATGGTTGACAAGCTAAAAGAACACTTCCTCCACTTGCAAATAACACAAGTACCACATTTACAGAACAAAATTGTTGATGCAATGGCCACAATTGGTTCCCTTCTCAAGATTCCCCATGATTATACACAATATGAATTCTTAGTTGAGAAAATACATGCTCCTGCTTATGATATCCAAGCTTACCTACAAAATGGTATCATATCTCCTCATCTCACTGTGAACCAACACCAAAAATTTATCCATAGAGAATCCCATTACACCCTCATAGCCAATACCCTTTATTGTTGAGGCTATCACAATGTACTCTCCAGATGTTTAGATGAAAATGAAGCCTCCCAGGCTGTACAAGAGGTACATGCCAGAATCTGTGGTGCCCACATGAGTGGCATGGTCCTAGCCAAGCAACTTCTATGTACAGGGTACTATTGGCCTAGAATGGAACATGATGCTTGTGAGTTCATCAAAAAGTGCCTACCTTGTCAACAACATGCTAATTTTATCCATGCTCCTGCTCAGGACCTCAGACCTATTGTGCCTCCTTGGCCCTTCTCTTGTTGGGGTTTTGACCTTGTTGGTAAGATTACTCCCCTCTCTTCTAAAGGCCACAAGTACATAATCACAGCTATAGAGTACTTTACAAATTGGGTCAAAGCAATTATTCTCACACTCACTACAAGCGTCCAAATATCCAAATTCATCCTCTATCACATTGTTTTCCGCTTCAGCTTACCCTCCACCATCTTCATAGATCAAGACACACCATTTGAAAATCAACACATCAATGATCTTTGTTCTCACCTCGATATCCAACACCATGTCTCCAGTCCCTATTTCCCACAAGGTAATGGCCAAGCTGAGGCAACTAATAAAACCACCCTTAAAATCCTCAAGAAAGTTATCCATGATACTGGTTGTGACTGGCATCTCCAGATCAATCCTGCCCTCTGGGCATATCGTACTTCCTGCTGTACTCCCACTGGCACTACTCCCTACTCTATAGTCTATGCTGCTGAATAATTCTTACCAATTGAGGTTGAACTACCCTCCCTCCGAGTATCACTAAGAGGCCTAATTGATGATGAAGATTACCGGGTAGCACGACTCACACAGCTGGATCTCTTAGATGAAAAGTGCCAGCAAGCTTATGATCACTTGATTGTTTACTTGAATAGACTCAAGCATAACTATATCAAGAAGGTCCACCCATGCCAGTTCCAGGTAGGGGACCTTGTGCTAAAAGAAAATGAGAAATTGGGTACTAATCGGGAAAAGAAAGGCAAGTTTGAAGTCACCTGGCAAGGCCCATATGTTGTCACTACATGCTTCGGTTCTGGGGCATATCAACTCTCTACTCCAAAAGGAGAACCATTGAATGATCCTATTAACATCATTCATCTCAAGTGCTTCTATGCCTGACGGTTGGTTGTTCATTCCAGTTATCTAAGAAAATCCATAAAAAAATATAAAAAGTCTTGAAAAAAGGACAAAAATAATGTAAAACAGTCCTGAAAAAATACTAAAAAGCAAAAAAATGAAGCTGAAAAATGGTTGTCCTAGTGAAAACTTGGTAAACAGGAAAATGGGCAATATCAAAAAAATCA
This sequence comes from Thuja plicata, assembly GCA_018584345.1. Taxonomy (NCBI): domain Eukaryota; kingdom Viridiplantae; phylum Streptophyta; class Pinopsida; order Cupressales; family Cupressaceae; genus Thuja; species Thuja plicata. The sequence continues at coordinate 125,715 of MU224315.1, read as the reverse complement.
AAAAGACCCAAATAAATCAAAAATAAAAATAAAGAGAAAAACCTTCATCCAGTGGTGAAAACTTGGCAATCAGGCACCTTGGACAAGTCTGGGTTATGAAAACCTGGAAATAGGCATCATACATAATGGACCATTCCATTATCTATCAAAATCTCATTTCCTTCCATCACTAGCACCATATCTCCACTAATCTACACATTCCCTATATTCCCTGGGTGTTCGTATATCGTACGCCCTAGTCCGCAATGATCTTCCTATCTCGTATCCTGAGCTTTTATACACATAATCTTGTATATTATTTTCCATACATTGTACTATCCCAAACCCTGAGTGTTATTCCTATATATTTTTCATGTCTTGAGTTACTCCTTGGAAGATCCTACGTTGGTTCTATCATTTGCTTGTACTACACATTGGATCAATCAACTTTGTACGTCCCATCTTTCTAGAAATGAGTCTTGGGGATGTATCCTTCCTCTCGTCAACTTAAATCTACATCATCATCATATTTGGGTTCTTGTAGGATGTATCTTTCCTCTTGAACTAATTAATCAGCACATGTAACTATCACGCGCATCAAGACAAGTAACATGATCCAATCAAATCTCGGTAGCAACTTTTGTACATAATCACTGTAACTAATTGCTTGTAATTAAATCACTTAGTTTGATCCTTGTACATTCGTGACACATTTGATCTTCTCATCACCACACTAACATCCTGAGTCATCATCCTGCTAACATTCCCTGCTCGATCCTCCATAGTCCACCCATCTAGTTTATCAGTTGATTGTGACACACACAAAAAAATATAGGCGAGTCCCATTTGCACCCATTGCATCCATTTCGCCCATTGCCTCTAGTATCATTATCGCATCTATCATTAAGATTCAGCTACATTATTCATCATTTTTAGATTCCTTAGATTCATTAGATTGCATTAGATCCATCATTCAAGTCATATTGTTCATTATTAAATTGCATTAATCATCATGTCAATAGTTAATATCATTTTAGACCTTTACATTATTAATCCATTATTTAGCTTGCATTGTTAATCCATTTTAGAGTCATTATTTTGCATTATTAAACCATTATTTAGCTTGCATTGTTAATCCATTTTAGAGTCATTATTTTGCATTATTAACCCATTATTTATCTTGCATTGTTAAACTCATTTAAGATTCATTTTATCATCTTGCATTGTTAAACTCATTTTAGATTCATTTTATTATCTTGCATTGTTAAACTCATTTTAGATTCATTTTATCATCGTGCATTGTTAAATCCATTTTAGCTTCATTTTATCATCTCACATTACTCATCCATTTTAGGTTCCTTATCTTGCATTGTTAATTCATCTTGTATAGTTCATCAATTTTAGGTTCATCTTGCATTCATCCATTCTTATCATCTCATATTTTTACAACATTTAGATTCATATACCATTTTTATATTTAATTCATTTAGATTCATTTTAGTCTTGCATTTGTTAAAACATCATTTAGGTTCATCATAAAACATCAGCATATATATTGCATACATCATAAAAACACATCACATCCTACATCCACACATGTCAGTACATCATATATGTAAGCATCATCCATCCTACATACGTCATACATCATATATACATAATTAGGTCATCCATATACATCCCATCCTGCAAGCATGAAATGTTAGTAATCATATAGTCATATGCATCAACACATCATATAGATCATACATCATAAGCATCATAAGATTCCTCATCAATCATATATATATCAATGTCTGTCAATAAAATACATCACATGCATCTCGGTGCCAATATACATGTATAATCTCAAAAATGCAAAATTGTGTGTCATCTGATCCTCTGACGAATCATACTGATGGTTGTGATGATCCACCTCCCTGCCCTGGTGGTGGATGTGGTGGCATCCCCACTGATCCCTGCAATGTCAAAATCTGCACTATTCTCTGAGAACGAGATCTCTCTGAGTAGTCTCATCTCTATCCCTCGGGAACTAGCTGATGATATAGTGCTCTATAATGGGATGCTTCCCTGCCTATCTTTTTTGCATCTCTATGAGCTACAAACACCTCAGCCACCACCTGCCCAACCCCACCTGCTACATCTATGTGTCTAGCGATGTGACGCTCAGCCCTGTACACCTCTGCCCATTGTAGTGCTGCATCCCTCTCTAAGGTCAATGCTGAAATCTGCTCTGTAGCCTGCTCCATCTATAGGGTCAGGGTATCCAACTGGCCTGTAAGAGTACCTATCTTGGTACGCAACTCTCCAACATCCTGCATCAGGTCCACCATCAAAAACTCTCCCGAGTCCACCCGGCCCTATAAGGTGTCTAGTGCACCCTCTTCCCTATCAGCCCATGTTGTCTCTGCAGTCAATAATTGCTGTATCTGGGAAATCTCTACATGCAAACTCACGTCAGACACCACCGCCATGTCTAGTAAACCTCGCAGTCTCATGCACTATGTCTAAAGACTATCTCGCTCTGTGATGACAGTATCATAGGTCTCCTATGCTACGTACCCTGTGGGTGGCCCATGTGACCCCTGTACCTATGGTGGCACTGGTGGTGCCTATGACTATTCCTATGCCTGATCCTATACCTATGCTAGTGGGGTCCCCTGTGGCCCCTGATCCTATACCTGTGCCTTTGTCTGAGGTCTCACTCGTCTCTATTGCCTCCTCCTCTAACCTGATGCTGAGGTCTTTGGGGCATCTTTGATATCTGTACCATCATCCACATCTAGGTCCCCTATTGATTTCTCATGAGTAGCCACCTAAGCTAGGTCCATTAGTCTCACTGGTGTCTGTGCAGCCCACCATGCTACATACTCTGGGGTCATCCCTGCGTCTGTGATATCTGGCCGTGCCACAAATTTTATCCATACCATATCCCTCCAAGATGCCCTCATTGTAAGAGCATCCATATACCTCCCCCATGTCCCTACCTCCCTGGTGACATGAGGATGTAAGGCATCCTCTGCCACCACTCCCTACTGCAGCCAAAACTATCGCATGACCCTGGATGGTCTATACCTCTCTATCTGGTGGATGGTCCTCCCCAGTAGAAAGAAATCAGTCTGAACATATGAAAGGTATAAAAGTCCTCAAACTTGTCCTCCACCCCTGTCGTCTAGTCCATAGCTCCCCATGACACGCATAGCCTATATTGGGTCCAACAGAAAACCTGTACCTCATCTAAAGTCACCACCAATATCCAGTCTGGCCAACGGAGGTGTATCTCAAGGGAAGCCTATATCTACAAGCATAGGGCTTCCCAGGCTATCGTGACTCTCTAGCTCTCATAGGTCAGAACACTGCAATGTGTTCCCAAGCCCACACTAGCATCAAGGTCACTCTGGTACCCATGTTGCATGCCTCATGGTACAGAGCCATGTGTAGATCATGCTATAGCTGTCCTAGGACAACATACCCCCAACAATAAGAGGTACCCTCCTCCAGCATCTATGCTAATTCCCATGACCATCCCATGCAAAAACTATGTCCTGCCAGATCAGCTAACATACATCCCCTGATCAATCCTGCAATATAAAGAACTATTCACCTCAACCTCCTATCCACTGCTAGCTGCCAGGGAATCCAGGTCTAGTATGTCAAAATCTGCCTCATCAGTCACCTGAATGCAATCTCCATATAATGATCACTATCCTCCAACTCGTACCAAGGAATCACCCCTCAGATAGGTATCTGTAGAATCCGCCAGACATCCTCCAAAGTAATGGTCGCCTCTCCAGTAGGCAAGTGAAAAGTGGTGGTGTCACTATGCCACTGCTCGATCAACGCGGTCATCATCCCATTGTGTGCCCATAGCCTAGGCCAATAGGGCACATAGTCCAACCCAACTACAACTAATAAGCCCCAGTCATCCTCCGTCTACTACGACTCCAACTCCATGGTAGGAGGCCAATGCTCTCGTGATCCCAATGGTGGGAACTGCTCCTACAAGAATTTTAGAAATCCACCATGTCAGTCACCTTTTCTTCTAGTCCTAGTCTAACACCTTCCCAAAGTGGGTCATCTTGTCCCTAGGTCTTATGCTGACCCATCCCTGACCCCTTCGGGTCTCCCCATTTCCCTCCCTCTCAGCGTTTTCCCTTTTGGGCAAAGATGTCGGTTCAGCCAAAAATGCTAGTTCATACACCAGCGTCTTCGACGCCCTTTCCATCAGACTGCCATCTTCAAAGATGCGGTTCTGGGTCCAACGTCTTCGAAGACGTCGGTCTGACACCATCACCTCTGGAGAAGCGGATCCAGAGTTTGGCATCTGTGAAGATGCCAATCTAGGGATCAGCATCCTCGTAGATGCTGGTTTGAGAATCGGCATCTCTGATTTGCAATTCACTTTTCCCCTCATAAATGTCCTATCTACCCCCCAAAGCATTAAATAACTTCACTAACAGTAAATATAAGGTCTCAGATAGCTAACTTACCGGTACCAGTTTCTCGACGGGCCTCCCATGTGTGTGCACGTGCTCTCCCAGCTGCCCCTTTGTCCTCTTGTCAGCCATCTTTACACTCCAGAGCTCAGATTTCACTATTCACTATTCACAAATGACCTTCTTTAACCACCCTAGCCCTCATTTTCCTTGAATTTGTTTCCCTTCCCCGTTTCCCCCCCGTGTATATTTTTGTATATATTGTCCTGTTGTACATTTTGAATATGCATAAAATCTCAAAAACATTTAAAAATCGTGAAAAATCCAAAAAATTCAAAAAATTTCAAAAACATCAAATATTCTCAAAAATATGCAATAAACACTTCATTCTTTCTGATTCATTCTTGAATTTCAGCAATGCTTTGACTCATGTGATTGCAACATTATTTTTCACCAAATCAATTTCACAACTGACTGTCCTTGGTCTCCATCCTGTTCATAGCTTTTGCCAGCGTACCTCTTTTATCAAATCAAATCCAATCTTTGCCCATCTAGATGCATCCTTCCAGCGTCATCTTATCAAATCCTTCATCACATCACACCTTTCATGGAAAGAACTTTGGACCAAATCACTGCTTGGTCATGAGGCCTTCTTTATTGATTTTATCTTTTTGTGTCAGTTAAAACCTACTCACCACTTCCTTGATCTGTTATATCTTGGTGCGTTGTGACTGGTCGCTACTGATACATGCATCTTTTGTAGTGTGGTTTTGTTTGAGTGTCTAGTCCATGCAAAGTAATCTTTTCATCTATGTTTTCTAACACCTGGTGCATACCTCCTATTGCAATATCAAAATCGGATGTGCTCTCAATATTTTTCACACAAATGGATCCCCAACGCTCATTAGCTGCATTTAATTTTAATTGCATTTGCATTCTTAGCTGCATTCTTAATTGCATTCTAGAAGGCTTCTATTTATTCCCTCCTCTCCCTTCCTCCTTCCTGTTGCATCATTTTTTGAGAAAATCCCATAACATTGTCTTTGTTGTGTTCTTTTCTCGAGGGGGCACTACCCCGTACCATCCTTGCTTCAGCACGAATTCTAGAAACCCTCTTACTCTGGGGCAATTCCTTTTCTTGCCTTTGACAAAATGTCACTTGCGATGCCACGTCAAAGAGGGGGAAAATGTAGATGTTAAAAAATATTAATATTATTTTCCCTCTTATTCCTCTAACTATTTAATTCAATCAATTAAATAGTTTCATTTATCAATAGTTTAAATACTATTCTAAAGTATTTCATTTAAATACATTTGTCTCATAAAATTCCCTTTTTAATAAATTTACATTTATTAAATCCTCCATTTTCTTAATTCTTCTAAACCATAATTTATTCAAATTTTAATTGAATAATACCCTAAAACCCTAGCTAGGAACCTACTAATCCTATCCTAAAGCCTACCCTATTCCTACCCTACTTCCATCACCTCATTTCCTAAGTATACTTCCCCACCTAACTATACTTTAACCATGCTTAATGGGTGATTCCTAACCTTTTTAAGGCTAATGGAATGCTCACCCACATGGGGAAATTCTCTCCAAAATGGGCACCCATTCCTCTTTAATTCCTTACAATTTTGTCTCCTCTTTTGAAATATTGAGCTACTCAATATTAAATGTCAATTTTGACTCAAAATTGGCCATCTTTTCAAGTCCATGTGTCTCCTATGTGGCTCTTATGTGGATACCACATAGGTTCCATTTCATCCAAGCCTCTTCCTCTCTCCAAAAACTCTATAAATAGAGTCCTTCTCCTCTCATATTATCATCTCTCATTATGCATTGTTATTATGCTAGAATTGCTTTAGAATTCATAGTAATTTTCATGCTAATGTTCTTAGTTTCTAGTTTTTATGCTTTCCATGCTTAAATCACTTAGAAATCGCATGCTATGTTACTTTTTGGCTAAAATCAATCATAGTTTCATGCATTATCTTGCATTCTAATCATAGTAGTTTATTCATTTGGGATAAGTTTGAGACTAGTCACTCCATACTAGTTCTTGAATCCTTCTGTCTTCATCTAATCTTGCATTGATCATAATCAATCCACTTGGGGATCCATTGCATTTGTGTTTGAGAGAGAACATTCACATTTTCATATGAGAGCAAATCAAACAAGCCTCTTGGGTGCAACTTGTTTCCACTCTATCCGATGATATGAGGATACTTTTTACGTTTTCTTGCTTGCTTTCATTTCACTTGAATTTCATGTGCTAACCCGCTAATGATTTCATGTTTGTGAGTGATTATAGGTTGAAGATTTTCCTCATACTACACTACCCTTCTCTAGACACCTATAGGAAGGGTGTCCCATTTGATTAGAATTGTAACATTTCATATTGGAAAAATAGTTGCCTCTTCCTTGTCCACCACTTCTACCTCTGAAATTGGATTTCCTTCCTCTACCATCTCTATTTGACTTCTCCTTGCGTTCTTGATTCTAAACTCCTTCCAACATTTCCACCTCTTTGTCCTCTACTATTTCTTCCTCTACCTCTTCCTTTAGAACTTTGTTCTTGCTTCCTTTTTCCTTTCTCCTCTATCTTCAAGGTCATTTCATAGCATTGGCAGATGGTTTTTAAGTTCACTAGACTCATGTCTTCTTGAATAAACCATTTAAGTCCATTCAAATACCTAGCTATCTTGATGCTTTCATCTTCAACCACTTGTGACCATAGGCACAACTTTTGGAACTCTTCAGTGTAGTCTTGGACATCTAGATCTTTTTGTCTTAGATTATGTCTCCTCCTATGTAGCTACACTTCATAATCATTAGGCAGATAGGTATGCTTCATCTTAGTCACCATTCCCTTCCATGTGGCTATAGGACTCTTTCCTTCTTTCTCTCTTTTAGTTTGAACAAAATTTCACCATGTGAGAGCTCAACCTCTCAATCTTGACTTGGCCATATTCAATTTTTGGGCTCTGTGATACCATCACATTCAAAATGGTTCTCTATTCTATCTATCCAATCCACTACTAAATCTGGATCAATTTGTTCACTAAATAGTGGCACACCCTCCAAAGCTTTACCACTTAAAGCCTTTAATGCCTTTAAGAAGGGTTCTTGGTCACTGACAGGGTTAGGGGTTGGAGCTTCTTCTTCTAGTTCCACTCCTTTCTCCCTTTCTTCTTCTTCTTCTTTCTGGTCTATCTTATCCTTCATCTTCTTAGCTTTGTCTTGGACTTCTCCCAAGAGTTTCTCCATTTGAGAGAACCTTTCTCTTAACGAATTGTTGTCTTCTTCTTGTTCTTCCACCTTTTTGGCTAACTCAGCATTATTCACCATGACTTTGTCTTTTTCTAATCCTCTAGGTGTATTCTCTTCCACTAATTTAGTAGGCTGAAACATCCACCACAAGCCTGATCTTTAATCAAGCTCTGATACCAATATGATGTAAGTGTTCCAATGGGCTTGCTTCCACAATATACTAAGAAGATCTTCTTTATCTTCTTCAAGGATCCTAATCTCCTCTAGCTCCTTATTAGGCTTAGATCATTAACTAAGTCCTAATCCTACTCTCCTCTAGGAGTCTCCACTTGTGCTTCACCCTTTGAAAGACTAACACCCTATAGTTAATTCAAATCTCCACTTTTCCAACTTACACTTAGAAGAGTCTAAGTGTTAATTCCCAAACTAATCTTCATGAATCACTTGTAGGGGTGTCCAATACCATGTAGACATTGCATTTGATCAATTTGGAATCCATCTCGAGGAATCTCCTTTCAATTTTTAGTCGAGTCCAAGTTTGTGTCTTCAAGAGACCTAATTGAGCTCACTTCCTTGTAGCCCTAAACAATGTGTTTTTCTCACTTCTTGCAAAAATTTTCCAAAGACCTCAAAACTATAAGACCATATCTAGATACCATTTTTCATTTTACAAAGTATTTTTTAAGTCTCAGACCCCTAAGTTATCCATACATGGGGTTCCTATAAACTAGGTCTTATAGGACTAATAGGCCTAAAAACTAGGACAGTCTACAACACTATCCAAAACTCACTCAAAACTTGTCTTCAATGATTGGCAGGAACTCAACCAACCTAGCATGTCAAGGTAACACTAAACCCTAACTATACATGTACTTGGACCATATAGTACCTTCTTCCCCTGCACATGAGATCTCACTGTTTCTCCTCCAAACCTCTAACCGAACAGTGCATGCTTGCCTAGGGCTTGGATCTAAAAATAGTAACTTGCCTTTCTAGGACTCCTAACTCTAAAAATATGTACACTACTAACTCCCCTAGAATTTATATCTACCATTATATTTTTCCCATGTTCATATTTTATGGGGGACCCATGATTAGACTAACTGGTTTGGACAGGACCAATGAGTCTACTAAACTGAAAACAATTTAAACAACACCTTAAACGACCACAAAGAAACTTGACTACTGAATGTAAAACACTCCAAAATATTCTAAGAACACAAAACAATCACTATTCTCAGTTTTTAAATCCATTACATATGACTATCAACACAAAATGCTCAGGGTTACTGAAAACTCAGAATTGCAGTCTCTATTCACTTCACACTTGTTACAATATGAAAAAATCACTCCTTGGTTCGAGTCTCTCCATATAATAGATGCCCTCTTCCACCATTCTAGGGCCTTGTTTTTTGATTCCCCACTCCTTATTTCAAGGAGAATCTGATGTAACCATGTTGCATTCAAGCTATGTGTAAAATAATATGTACTGAGATGTGGGGTGAATCAGTACTAATAAAAATTTCACACTTATACAAATACCTTTGAATAAAAACAAAACAAACCTCCACACTAAGTAGCATAAAACTGTAAGTGTAAAGTAAAAGTATAGTGAATGAAAATAACAACATATTCACACATATAATACTTAGATTTTTATCATGGAAACCCTTATTCAGAGGGAAAAACCATGGTGGGGATGACACCCACAATCTTCACACTGCACTAGAAAAGAGTGCTTTGATTGAAGCTTACAATTTTCATTTTCTGAGTGACTCACCCTATTAGGAGTGACTGATACCTTATTAGAAGTATCTGAAGTCCTATTACAGACTACCTTGTTAAAGGATTTAATCCCACTATTAGAATTTTTTCCATGTTAAGGGACTTACAATTGTAAGGGATAAAAATGGATTGGAGGTTATATGTGATAAATGGAAGATTATAAACTTAATGTGTGTTGTAGGAATAGCGAAGAAGGTAAGATTGTCCTCTTAGTCCCAAATTCCATAAAATGGAAGATAAAAATTGATTAACCCTAAAGAAATGATCAATGCATAAATTAATCAACCTATTAAGGATGGGGATAAAGAGAAAAACCCTAACTCCTATTTTATAGAAGAGAATGTGTGATAGATTTAGGAAGATTAAAAACATTAATTGGAATGAATTCAAGACAAGTGCTAACCTCAAAATGCTACAGATTTGAAAAATGTTGTTTTCAGGTGTCTACACTATGTTTCTGGAAAATCTGCAGTCTGATCTGGAATAGAAACATAGAGGCAAAGAAAACCCAGAAATCTTTTTCCGGTCGGGCTTAATTTTGATTTTTACCCAAAAATGAATGTCACCTTTGACCCAAAATTTCTAATTCCAACCCAGAATCTCTGATTCTGACGCAGAACACAATGTCAATTCTAACCCATAAATGAATTTCACCTTTGACCCATAATTTCCAATTCTAAACCAGAACAGAATGTCGATTCTGACCCAAAATCGCGAACAGAAAATATGTTTCTGGATCCTGACAGTTTACCGAAAAGGGTATCTAAATTTGCACTCCAATTCAATGTTTCGAACCTGTCCCTACATGAAAAATTGTTTGTTTTTTTTGGGGGGGAGGGGTTTTCCTTGGTAAGGCCCTAGTTTTAGAATTAACCTTAAAGTATAATTGAAATTGCATAAGTAAAACAAAGTAAATAAAAAAATTCACCTTCCTTGTATAGAAACCCTTGTGGTGGATTCGAATCCATGGATCCACAATATGTGAAGTTTGGATGGCTACAAGATTAGTATTGACTGAGTGACAAAGAAAAAAATTAAGGAACTTATGTTTGTGCCAAGTGATGCGAGTGTTGACTGAGTGCCAGTATATTTCAAGCAAATTTAGTGTCAACCGAGCATCAGTATTTGCCAAGTGTTAGAGAATTGCCGAGTTACATAGAGATGACCAAGCGACAGAACACATAATTGAACAAGTGCCAGTATTTTGACAATTTGAGAGAGATTTGATATCCCAGCTGACATAGTTGATTTTCTTGGGATATGTGAAGTGTATTTAAGATAAGGATGATTGTTGTGGAGAATTAAATGAGTATTTTATACATGTTTAACCATTTTATGTATGGAGTCAAGAAGGAGTTTTATGATGCATTCTACAATGTAGATGGAAACTAAATATTGGAAGGATTTGTTGGATCTAACCAAACCCTAAGGTCTATGGTAATGATTAAGAAGCAATAGATTGAGCTACCTGATCAAAGAGGTATAAGATTACCCTAATTGTAGGTTATGTGTAAGTGGTATGAGGTTTATTCAGTTGCTTGGAAAAATCTAAGAAAAAATAAGAAATGGCTGAAGAGAGCAGTAGAAGACTGTACAATTATGATTTCTTAAAGGATTTCCAAGAAGATATGAGTGATAGAGATGAAAATTAAGTCCAATTAGTGAATTAACATTTGAGCTACAATTGGACCTATATTTGGAAAGTGCGTTGTATGTTTCAGATCACAATTTGTTGTTACTTTCTAACCATTGTATCAGTTGCAAAATCCTTTAAACAAGGTTGACCTAATAGTCATATGGTTAAATCCTTTAATCAAGGTGAAATTCTAATGGAATGGTCCAAGCCCTCTAAAAAGGCTCATATTTAATAGGGTGATTAAATCCTTTAGCCGGGTCACATTTAACAGTGTGTATTATAACTTTTAACCGTGTTGGCTTTTCATAGAGCTCACTTCAGAAGAGTGAAAAATTGGTAGCATGTTACTAGTGGTTTTTCCCATATTGGGTTTCCACATTAAATCATGGTGTCATACTTGTGTGAATGTTATTTGGGGTAAAAGCACAATAATCTGTCACCTTTTAGGACAACTTATCAGCATAGCTGAATTTTAGTATTTCTAACTAAATATTAATTTTGGCCAAACATATGTTCTAGCTAGATTCATTATAGTTAAGTTAGATAAGGTTTTTAACTTTTCCAATTGGAAATGTCTATTAAATGCATGTTTTATACCACTTTGAGGCCAATTACCGTAGAAATAAAATTATTTCAGAAAA
>MU224315.1:47453-69251 GCA_018584345.1 Thuja plicata | reverse complement strand
TATATATATATTCCCTCTTTTTTATAATAAGGCCAAAAACTATGATACAAAATGTACCTTTACAATTTGTCAAATATAGTCTTGAAGTGTACCTTTTTTGTACAAAGAAATTTCTCCCATGACTCTTTTAGTGTTGTCATGACAATTTGATGTATGTTTAATCCTAAAGCAAGATCCTCCATACTATCAATTATACTCATGTCAGGAGTGCCTATCAACACTTCTTCTTTCTTAAGATATGCTTGTATAACGTCCAACTGTGGATTCAGAAATCCTTTTAATTCTAATAATGTCAATTTGATTATATCCTCCTTTTCCTTAAGTTTTGTTTCCCTGTATGTCAATGCTTTAAATTGTGTTGTATGCTCCATCATTGAATTTTTTAATGGGTCCAATTGATTGACAAGTGTATCCAATTTTGTTTCGATGTCCTTCTTGATAAAAATCTTTGGAGTGAAGTTGCTCAGAATAGATATCTTACTAAAGATTTTTCCAACTTCTAGTAGTGATTTCTTGAGCTCTTTTACTAGTTCAAATAATGAAACTTTCTCAAGTGCAATCTTCTACAGTAGTTTCTTCGTCATCTCATTCTCCAATATTTTCTCTTCTCTCTTTATCATTTCATCTTCCATGTCATTATCAAGGCTAATAATTGCATCAACTAGGATCTTGAGTTGATAAATCATGGATGTTTCTTCATCAATATCAGCCTCTAGCACTAGATTAGAAAGATATAGCAATAGTTCTTTGGAAGGTTTTTGTTTTGTACTTCTTTTTCTTCAGCCCATTCTTCTCAAATTTTTCCACTGGTTTCTTTTAAAACAATAACTAGTTTTTAGATTTCAACTTAGTGAAATATTTATTTTGAATCTCAAATTATGGATCATCTTATTCTTCATCGTCTTCTTCCATTTTATTATTCTTGTTTTTCTCATTGGTGTTCTCTGTGATAGTTTGAGAATCACTAGAAACATTCTCCTTTGGTGTCTCACTCTCATTTATAGTACTCTTCTCACCTACATCAATGATATTTGTTTCTTTCTCTTTCTCTTGAGCTTTCTATTGTTCTCCTTGTTTTGTATCACATGGTTGACCAATGGTCTTAGTGGTTTGTTTTGTATCCTTACTCTTTTGTGAATCATCAAGATTTTTTTCTTCAACATCAACTATTTCATCATTAATCTCAAGTGGATTTACATCAAGTGAATAGTGAAGTGGAATATCTTCAGCTTCATTTCCAACCATAGGAGAGTTAGGATTATCAATGATATCCTAAATTATAACATCATAAGCTGAATCCTTTGTTGGGTCTATATGTGTAACCATCCTTGGAGTACTTTGTAACACATCTCATTTTAATACATTCAAAGTGAAAGTGTCACCTAATTGAGATGTACCTATTGTTTTTGTTACCTGTGGTGGATTGAAGTGAAAGATACTTTTCCATACCACCACTGCTTCATCTTCTACTTCTTTCTCTTTTTGAGCTAGAATCTTTGTAGTTCTATGTCCAATATTGAATATGTTCTTATATCTCTCAAGTTATTTGTATATTTCCTTTATGGTCAAATGAGTCACTGTCTAGGTAAGTGTCCTGTCTCAAGTACTTCATTTTAGTTTCAAATGTTGACTCCCATATAACTTTGAATACTTCATAAACTTCATCAACAATATGACTTTTGATTTGATTTGGTTTTCTGATGAATCTATGAAGTTTAAATACAATAGCATCTTCAATGATTTTTTTTTCTTCATTAGGTAACTTTGAGAATTTAAATTTACTGATGTTACCTATCACTCCTCATTCTTTAATTACCTCAGAAACTTCACTTGCACTCTTACGAATGATGTATATTGTATTTCTAGATGTTTTGGTGTCAATGATTTCCCTCTTAGGATCAGTTCTCTCACTATCTTCTTCATTTTTCTTCTTTTTATTTCTAGGAGAGGCTTTTGACTCTCTTCTAGTATTTATCTTTACAATATTTCTAGTCTTATAAGGATGGGATGCTTTAGGTGGCATAGCATCAAAATTTTTTCCTTCATCACTCTTCTCTATACCAGACTCTCCTACTAATGGTAGTTCAGTAATCCTACTCTCAGTTCATGCAGGCTTCCTCCTCCTTTTTTCATAAGCATCAGGAATTCTCTTATGTTTCTCACTTGTGGGATTGCTACCTTCATCTATGTAAAATTTATCTTCCATTTGACTTATGATCTTCTATGTTCTCTTCTCCATTCTTTTATTTTTGAGTTGTAGAGTGATTCTCTCATATGCTTCCTAAAAAGTAACATACCTCTTTTCTTCTTTGTTAACCAATAGCTTCAATAAAGCTTTAATGTTTAGGGTCAACTATTAGGAATAATAGTCCACAAGACAACTGAGAGGAGGGTGAATCAGTTGTGCAATAGATTATTAAACTTTAAACTTTATGAACCATAACATCAAAAGTAAATAACACAGTAATTGCCAACACCATAACACAATGTTTGTTGTTGAGGAAACCCTGTTAAAGGTAAAACCCCGGTGGGAATTAACACCCAAAAAATAATGTACTAAGAGTATAGTATCCTTGTTAAAAGATATTAGCCCTGTTAGGAGCTTGTTATTACATTATAGTACATAGTCCCTATTAGGAGACAGACCCTATTAGGAGTCAATGAAGGTAGTAGGCTCATTGCCCAAAGAAGGTTAAAGCCACCCTCAAGGATTCACAATCCGCATCAAGTGTATACAGAAAATACACAATCCAGTGAACTGTCTGATAGCAAGTGTCTTTTCTTGGTCAGTTCCAATGAATTACCAACTCTGCTCTCTATCCAGCAGTCAAGCTTCACAGCTTCACAAATCTCTACTCTTTTCTTTCTCTACCACAAATTTCACAAATGAAAAGATCACTCATATATACCCTCTTACAATAACCCATTAGGTCGGCCAGTTAAGCTTTCCTAATACACAATTAACTAGGTCAGCCAATTAAGGCTTCCCATCCTAAAAATAATTGCATAAGCCCTTGCTAAGATACACACAGTACCTATAACAAGTATACAATATTTACAATTCATTACAAATACTTCCAGATCTGCAATCCATTCTCATAATTAATTTTAACATGTTACAAGTCTAAAGTCATCCACGAAATAATTCTTCTCTAGAACACACGCCATAGCTGATGTCATCAGTACCCAAACATAAATGAAAATCAACCCATTTCACCATCATATGTCAGCTCTCCATCAGTAATCTCACAATTTCTAAAACTTCTTTCTTAGAAAGATATGCCTGAAACATAGAGACCTTCTCTGTCCAGAATCACAGTTACAGTCCAGAAAAATAGTCTTTACTAAAATAGCTGTAACATCCATGATATGAAGCATAAAGTCAAGCGGCCTTAGATTTAAGGTAAAAAATTAGTCTTCTACTTAAATCCAACTTTGCTCATTCTGTTTCATCCGTAATGTGTCTGTACATGCCTTCCAGTCAAGTAACTAGTCTGTCTTCTTTCACAGAAATATATGTTAACATTAGTGACAAAACATGAGTATCAACAACATGATTAGTACCAAAAATTGATATCATCCAACAATCTCCCCCTTTGGCATTGATGGCAACATATGGGAAAATCCATATGCATCAACCCAAAATTACTCTCTCTCTTTACAATCTTCTCAATATCCTCAGCAAATCTCCCCAAAACAATAGGGATTTTCACTTAGATTCCTTCCCCCTTTGGCAGCAATGGCAAAGGGGGCCATAACTCATCTGTAGTAATTGGTAAGGTGTATCTTTTTCAAATATTCATGTCCAATCAGGTGCAAGATCACTCAAATGTGCTCCATAGTGTTCTCCTGCGATCACTCCCCTTAATGAGTAGATCCATACATAAAGTCCAGAGAATAATATAGCTCTAAGATACACTACACTGATGCATATCTACATAATTTAATTACCACTGGGAGGGGTCATCACCCCAAGCATGCCTCTGAGGTATTCAAAATCATCTTTTGGCAAAGGTTTAGAAAATATATCAACTATCTGTTCCTTTGTGCTTATGTACTCCAGTTTAATCTCCTTAGCAGCTACCTTCTCCCTCAAGAAATGATACTTGATAGAAATATGGTTAGTCTTCAAGTGCATTATAGGATTCTTAGACATGTTTACTGTACTTGTATTATCACAATGAATAACCATTGGCTCCTTGAAAATTATTCTAATATCTTCCAGCATTTGTTTCATCCAAACAACTTGTGTGCAATTTATTGCAGCAACTACATATTCTGATTGAATAGTAGATTGAGCAATACAGTTCTACTTCTTGCTTAACTAGGAAACCAATCTCTTCCCAAGGAAAAATGCACCACCACTTGTGCTCTTTCTTTCATCCACATTACTGCCCAATCTGCATCAGTAAAAGCCTGCAAAGTAAAATCATCAGATTTTTCATACCACAATCCATGTTCCACAGTTCCTTTCATATATCTGAAGTTTCTTTTCACAGCAGAAAAATGTGTTTCTTTAGGATCTGCTTGATCTCTAGCCACAATTCCAACTGCATTGGTAATATCTAGTCTGGTGTGTGTTAGATATTGTAGACCTCTAATCATTGATCTATACTTAGTCTGAACAACACTCTGAGTCTCATCATCACTAGTCAGTTTGTTTCCAGTCACCATAGGTGTTCCAACAGGTTTACAATCTTCCATTCTAAAAAATTTCAACATTTCCTTAAGATACTTGGTCTAAGATATAAAAATGCCATTCTTGCTCTAATTAATTTGTAAACAAAGAAAATATTTCATCTCGCCAATCATAGACATTTCAAACTCATTCTCCATTTCTTTAGCAAATTTCTTACTCATTTTGTCATTACCTGCAAAAATGATATCATGAACAAAAACTTCTATAATCAAGATTCCATCTTCATCAGTTCTTAAATACAAATTACTATCTGCATTACCTTTTTTGAAACCAAGGTGAAGTAGATATTTGTCCAGTCTTGCATACCATGCCCTTGGTGCTTGTTTCAGTCCATACAGTGCCTTCTTTAATCTGGAAACCATGTTTTCATCATCTTTCAAAGGAAAACCATCAGGTTGCTCAATGTATACCTCTTCCTCTAGATCACCATTTAGGAATGCTAACTTCACATCCATCTGATACACTTTAATGTCTTTATGTGAAGCATAAGCAAGAAATAGTCTCACAACTTCCAATCTAGCAACAAGAGAAAATGTCTCCTCATAGTCTATACTTTTTTGTTGTGAGTAGCCTTTACAAACCAATCTAGCCTTGTTTCTTACCACTGTACCTTTCTCATTCATCTTTTTTCTAAAAACCCATTTAGTGCCAATCACATTTTTTTTTAGGTCTTGGAACCGATTCCCAAGTATTGTTCTTCTTAATCTTCTCAAGTTCTTCCATAGCTTTAGTCCAAGATTCATCTCTACATGCTTCATTAGTAGTCTTTGGTTCAAATTGAGAAATCAAACAAATCTCTTCTCTAGCCTTAGATCTAGTCATTATACATTTATCTGTATCACCAATAATCTGATCTTTAGGATGGTTCTTCTTAACATACCTTGGTGTCTTCTGTGGCTCAGTATCTTCAATCTGTTCATTTTCACCATCATTTTTAGTCATCAAAGGTTCATTCTCAATCATCAAAGGTTCTTCAAGTTTTGTAGTAACTTGTTTCGTTTCTATAATCTGATCATAGTCATACATTCTGTCCTGAATTTGAAACTTTTTATCTATGTTCACATTGGCACTTTCAATCAACTTTCTTAATCTCAATTAAAACATTTGTATGCTTTTCTTTTATTAGAATAACCAAGAAAGATTCCTTCATCACTTCTAGCATCAAATTTACCAATCTCATCATCTCTTCTAATATAAAATTTACTTCCAAATATTCTAAAGTATTTCATAGTAGGTGTATGATCAAACCTTAATTCATAAGGATTCTTACTTGTACCTTCTCTGATTTGAATTATGTTCAGTGTGTACATAGTAGTCCCAACTACTTCTCTCCAGTGAACATGTGATGCATTTCCTTGCAGCAACATAGTCCTTGCAGCATCTAATATAGTTTTGTTTCTTTTCTCTGCTATCCCATTCTATTGTGGAGTTCTAGGGGCTAAAGTCTCTCTATGTATTCCATTGATCTCTTCGTAATATGTATTGAATAGTTCTGAAGTAAACTCTCCTCCTCTGTTTGATCTCAAACATTTCATCTTTAAACCAGATTCATTCTCAACTTTTTCCTTGAATATCTTGAATTTTTCAAATGCCTTAGATTTCTCTCTTAGATATGTAACCCACATCATTCTAGAAAATTCATCAACAAAAAGTATAAAATACCTTTTACCATAGTATGATCTTGTTCTTGTAGGACCACATAGATTTGTATGCACTAGATCCAACTTTCCTTTTGCAGAATAGGCCTTGCTCTTAAAATTTATTCTAGTTTGTTTCCCCATGACACATTCTCTACACATAGTGTTAGATGGATTCACAATTCTAGGTAGATCTCTTACTTCTTTTGTCATACTTGCCTGCACAATGCTATCAAAATTAACATGACAAAATCTTCTGTGCCATAACAAACTATCATCAACTTTAGCAATAAAACAAGTAGCTTCAGATGTGTTAAGTTAAATACATTACCTCTAGATTTAGAACCAGATGCTATCAAGTCTCATGTCTTACTCTTGATAGAACATTTCCCATTAATGAAATTCACCTGATAACCCTTATCAACTAGTTGTCCAACACTCAACAAGTTATGTTTAAGTCCATCAACAAGTAATACATTGTCAGTGTTAGTCTTTCCATCCAAAGAAATAGATCCAACTCCAATAATAAGTTTAGGAGTATTGTCACCAAATCTAACAACACCACCATCATGTTTCTTTAAACTCACAAACTTATTCCTATCTCTAGTCATATGGTGTGAACATCCAGTGTCTATAACCCATTCAAATTTCTTTTCAACTAAGGATACTAGGGCTTTTTCCTCATGCATAGCTACATCATCTTTAATAACAATGAATCCAATCTCATCAAAGTTATCATCCTCATCATCAGATATTCCCTCACTAGCATAATAACATTCCTTATCTTTTGAGAACTTAGACTTGAAAAACTTAGGTTTGTGCTTTGGGATTCTTGTAGGACATCTAGATGCAAAATGACCAATCTTATTACATGAAAAAAATTTCAAAGGTAATTTGCCTTCAAATTTACCCTTACCTCTCTTTTCTCTTCTAGCAATCAGTTCCATGACTTCATCTATCTTTCTTTCTTCTTCCTGTATTTGTTCCCATTCATCGTCATAAGCTCCAAGTTCTTCTCTTAGGTAACTACTGCTTGCATTTCCAGATAAGGTCTTCTTGTTCTTGTGCACATTTACCTTGAATGCCGACTCTACCCTAGGTAAAGTGTCTCCCAATTCCATGGCCTTGAATGTAGTAAGCTTGCCAATCAACATCTCTCTAGTGAAGTTTGGTGTCAAAGGTATGATCTCCTCTATAGCCTGTAGTTTAGTTCTATATGCAGGTGTCAAAGATCTGAGAATCTTTGCAATTACTTCTTCCTCAATGTAAATACCTCTAGAGTTCCTAATACTAGTAACTACCTCAGTAATTCTCTATGCATATGCTCTGACATTCTCATCTTCTCTCATGTTCAGTGATTCCATCTTTGTTTTCCAGTTCTACAACTTTGCTTGTTTTGTAAATTTGTCTCCAACATACAATTCTTCCAATCTTGTCAAGATGTCATGTGCAGAGTCCAAGTCCTTCACTTTAGTGAATTCTCCTTCAGATGGGGCATTGATCAGAGATTCCCTTGCAACCATATTGTATGAAAATAGTTTCTTTTCATCTTTAGTAGCCTTGTCTAGCTCATCTTCATTCACTATTGTTACATTCTTCTTTGTGATCATCCAGTACTCAATTCCCAAACATAGCAAATGTGTTCTCATCTTGTTCTGCCAACTATCAAAGTTTTCAGGATAAAACTTCACACTATCCTTCCTATAGTAAGTCATCTTGAGGATCACCTCAAGCTGTTAAAATTTCTCTCTGAGGACCAGTAGCTTTGATACCAATTTTTAGGAATAACATTCCACAAGACAAATGAGAGGGGGGTGAATCAGTTGTGCAATAGATTATTAAACTTTAAACTTTATGAACCATAACATCAAAATTAAATAACACAGTAGTTGCCAACAACATAAGACAATGTTTGTTGTCGAGGAAACCTTGTTAAAGGTAAAACCCCGGTGGGAATCAATACCCAAAATACAATGTACTGAGAGTATAGTATCCTTGTTAAAATATATTATCCTTGTTAGGAGCTTGTTATTACATTATAGTACACAGTCCCTGTTAGGATAAAGACCCTGTTAGGAGTCAATGAAAGTAGTAGGCTCACTGCTAAGGTGCACTTCCCAAAGAAGGTTAAAGCCACCCTCAAGGATTCACAATCCGCATCAAGTGTATACAAAAAATACATAATCCAGTGAACTATCTGATAGAAAGTGTCTTTGCTTGGTTAGCTCTAATGAAGTACCAACTCTGCTCTCTATCTAGTAGTCAAGCTTCACAGCTTCACAAATCTCTACTCTTTTCTTTCTCTACCACACTTTTCACAAATAAAAAGCTCACTCATATATACCCTCTTACAATAACCCATTAGGTCAGCCAGTTAAGCTTTCCTAATACACAATTAACTAGGTCAGCTAATTAAGGCTTCCCATTATACAAATAATTACATAAGCCCTTGCTAAGATACACACAGTGCCTATAACAAGTATACAATATTTACAATTCATTACAAATACTTCCAGATCTGTAATCCATGCTTAGAATTAATTTCCACATGTTACAAGTCTGAAGTCAGCCAATTAACTAGGTCAGCCAATTAAGGCTTCCCATAATACAAATAATTACATAATCCCTTGCTAAGATACACACAGTACCTATAACAAGTATACAATATTTATAATTCATTACAAATACTTCCAGATCTGCAGTCCATGCTTAGAATTAATTTCCACATGTTACCACTCTGAATTCAGGTAGGAAATAAGTCTTCTCTAGAACACACGCCATAGATGACATCATCATACCCAAATAGAAATTGAACTCAACCCATTTCACCATCATATGTCAACTCTCCATGAGTAAGCTTGCAAGTTCTGAAACATCTTCCTCAGCAAGATATGCCCAAAACACAGAGACCTTCTCTGTCCAGAATCACAGTCACAGTCCAGAAAAATAGTGTTTACTAAAATAGTTGTAACATCCATGATATGAAACGTAAAGTCAAGTGACCTTAGATGTAAGGTCTAAACTTAGTCTTCTACTTAAATCCAACTTTTCTCATTCTGGTTCATCCGTACAGTGTCTGTACACACCGTCCAGTCAAGTAACTAGTCTGTCTTTATTTCCACAGAAATATATGTTGACATCAGTGACAAAACATGAGTATCAACAACATGATTAGTACCAAAAACTGATATCATCCAACATCAACAAGTACTCATTAGTCTCATATTCCATCTAAGGTATCCATAAAATTCTAGGATCTACTACTTATATCCTTCAAGTGTCAATATCAACTAGAAAACAAATTTTGTCTTTGTAATTCTCCACAATGGGTGGAGGTATCCTATACATCTTATGCATTATATTATTAAAGTCTTTAAAATATCCACAGATTACATTATTTAGGTTATCACCTAATTTTCACTTATTTATTCATTTATCTAATATAAAAAATGGTCTATCTATTTTCTAGGTTACCGTTCCTTTGCCAGGAAAATAGTTTTGAACCTAGAAAAACATAAATAGCAAAAGTTCTCTGAACTTCAGTTATTGCTTCTTTTTTGTTTGAATTCTCTTTAAATTTTCTAGAAGTTGTAACCTCACCATCTCAGCTAGGTCATATCTTGTTCTGTCCTTCACTATTTGGTAAGTGGCATGAATAGCTCCACATGGCACTCTCTTTAACCGACTATATTGATAAACATTATATCTGACAATCACCCTTACAAACCAAACTTCTTGATTTTCAATATCATTAATCGTCACTGCTGTGTGATCTTGTTTCAACTTCATGATTTGTGGAACCATCTTTGTGGATATCTTCCTTAGGGTATAGGGTTTCTTGTCTGCTAAGAATCTTCTTATCAAATGTATCAACTCATTTGTGATTTTGGTTGATTCCTCTAGCCATATGAAATGGTCACAAACATGACTCAAAACATATCTTATCCATTCTTACTTGAAAATCTCAAGTAAGTCTAGAATATGTGTCAACCCCTTCGTTTCAAGGTGTTTGAACTTGTCTTTGAGTTCACCATTGTTGCACATAGCTAAATACTCCTATATCTAATCATTTCCTAATTTAATAATATTGTAGTGAATGAATCTTCTTGCATCTTCTATTGATAGAACTCGAGGTGCAATTAGGGATATGACACCGGTTTTGTCAACTTTTTCTACCTTTAATGGATGTAAATTATGTTCAAGTTCCACATCCTTATATATCTCAATCAATGTAGCTATAGAAACCCTTGGCACCATATTAAACAAAATAAATTTCTTCTTAGTAACTCAAAAACTCCAAATTATTTGCAACTAATCACCACTCAACTTCATATCTAAGTTAGGGATTTTGAATTCTCAATTCAAGTCTCTGAAATTGTTTAGCTTATATTGTTCTCACAATGAAATCGCACTTAGCTCTTGTAAACGCTCTTTGAAATGAAAGGTGCATAATGAATAGGTTTACCTATAATTTATTTTCCAAAAAATTTAACCAATGGTTTGTTAAGCATTAAATGCAGTTCACCAATCTCACTTTACCAATTACAACTTCCACCGAGTAATGAAAAAAGTAGAATTAACACAAAAAAAATTCAAATGATACAATCAATGATATATAACATCTTATCTTTGTGAAT
Source organism: Thuja plicata (assembly GCA_018584345.1). Classification (NCBI taxonomy): domain Eukaryota; kingdom Viridiplantae; phylum Streptophyta; class Pinopsida; order Cupressales; family Cupressaceae; genus Thuja; species Thuja plicata. The sequence goes on along the minus strand of MU224315.1, from coordinate 58,278 downwards.
ATCAAAAACAACATCAATGCATCTTATTATGCAAGTAGATATTACAGCTCATCATTATAAGGGATAGGTTAGATATGACATTGAAATTCAGTCCCAAGGAAAAACTTACTAGTTTAGTTTGAGGATGAATCCCCTTTGCCAGAGGATGTAGGGTTACCTATCAATCCGTTGGCATTTCCTTTTCTTTCTTCTTTCTTTACCAAAACCTTTTTCATTTCATTCCTCACTTCTTCAACATTAACAGTCTTTTCACCTTTCTCATCTTCATTGCTTTGTGACTGATTCCTTTATCTACAATATCTTGCAAGATGTTCAATCTTATGAAAATAGAAACATATCATACCTATTGATCCCCATGGTCCAACAGTACCTCTAGGGTTTCTCAATTGACAATTCATAGCAACATGTCTATAATTTCCACAAATAGTGCATGAAACATTCATGTTACCTTCTCCTCTTAGAACATTCACCAGTTTGTTAGGTGTAGTTGATCTAAAATATTTCTCCTTGTGTCCAAACTTTTTGCATGAGAAATAATATCCATTGAAACTTGGTTCAGATAATCTGTTACTAGTTCTTGATATTTACTCATAAGATTGATGGCCATACTTATTTTCACTATAAGAATAACCATTAAAACAAGTGGTTCTTAGAAAATTCATCAGTTGACTTCTACATACATTAGCAGTGTGACCAGGCTTTCTACAATTGTACCAATTGGGTTTAGTAGGTTTCTTACCATGTCAAATTTTGTATACCCTAGGAATCTTAGATTCCTACTCAACATTAGACTTGGATGTTTCTCCTTTCTCAAATTTGCTGCCACCAGTAAATCCTAGATGAGAAGTATCTCTAGGTATCATTTAGTTCTTCAGTTTCTCATCAATATTATACATGTTATTTTCATATTGCTTAAGTTTTTATTGCTTGGGCCTTCTTTCAATCATTCATTCTCCTTCCTCAGTGATTCATTTTCAGCACACAGTTGTAAGTTCTCATCGCCGATGTCTCTTAGTTTCTGATTGATTGCATGGTTCTCATGTGTGAATATTTGAAGTATAATGTATTTTTCTCTAATAAGTTCTTCAACATTCTTCTTCACAATTTCAGAAGTTCTCTTTGTATATTTAGCAGCTATCATGCCTTCAAGTACTTCACACAACCTTGTAGCTTCACTTTTGTGTTCCCTTTAAATTATAATGGATTGTTTAGTTAGGGTTTTTGTTCTTTTCCATTAGATCTTCTACAACCACCTTAGCTTCCTCTAAGTTAATAATACCTTCAGATAATTCATCAATGATGTCTAGAATGCACCTTAGTTGTTCAAACAATTATTTTTGTTTTTTTCTAGTGAAGCCCTAAGCTTGTTTTTCAGTTCTTTAATCATCTCATTAGCTTCACCTAGTTGTCTTTCATAACTATAACTTTCCATCTCCACAAATCTCCTCTCGAAGTTGTTAAACTTTCCTCCTAGAGAGTATTAGCTTTGATACCAATTGTTGGAAATAATAGGTACTGAGAGGGGTGGTTAATCAATGCTAATAAAACTTTTAGACTTCCACAAATACCTTTGAATAACAACAAAAGAAACTTCCACATTAAGTAGCATAAAAATTTAAGTGTAAAGAAAAATTATAGTGAATGAAAATAAAAACTCATTCACACACATAACACATAGATTGTTTTCATGGAAACCCTTGGTAAGAGGGAAAAGCCATGGTGGGGATAACACCCAAAATCTTCTCACTACAGTAGAAAAGAGTGCTCTGTTAGAAGCTTGCAATTGTCACTTTCTGAGTGACTCACCCTATTAGGAGTGAATGATACCTTGGTAGAAGTATCTAAAGTCCTATTATAGAATACCTTGTTAAAGGATTTAATCCCACTATTACAGTGTTCACCTTGTTAAGGCATTTACAATAAAAATCTTATTAGAGATTGCCCTATTAAGGGATTTAAGATTGTTGAAACTATTAGCAATACAAAAAATGAATTGACCCATGTAATGTACTTCAAATTGCTAATCTTATCCTTTTATGCTCTATTATGTCTCTAAAATATGTTTTAAATCCTCTCTATAATCTTAACATTTCATCATCATTTCATTCAATTACTTCAACACATAATAATAGTTCATGTGTTTTCATCATCTATCCTCTTATAGTATTTTTAATTTTGATCCCAAACCTAATTAGGGTTTTAGTTTCTCTTCAAAATTTCTTTATCATATGCAACCAATTCATAAAAACATTGTAATCTCACTGTGTCATCTATACAAAAATTCAAGTTGTCTTCTCCATTGTGAAATGGTTCTTCAATATTATTGGTCCAAAATGTGCCTTGAATTCATAACCAAGTCTGTACAAAGCTACCAATAAATTGAATTATTCAACTCTTGAAACAACGTACTACATTTTTCATTCTGGTGAGATTTCATGAATCTTGCTCCATCCTAACCGCTTTAGATAAGCATTCAAAAAATTTCTTTAACCTTTACCTTTTACCTGTTCACTGAACTGACCGGTTGGTATTATCTTCACTAATTTCCTTTACTGGAGTGACTAAAGTAGCACGGTCACAAATATTAGTTCTCCTATAGTCTCTAAACCTTTCAACATACCAATAGTAAACATGACTTCTTCCACCAATTTAACCTTCACTTTTTCTCTTGCTCACCTATCTGGTTGTTCACCTATTCTACTTAAATTGTAGTTAGTAGTTGAATAAACTATGTATTGATTTGTACAACTTCATTCACTCATACAAAACTTACATACCTATGTACTTGATTTCTAGCAATGACAACCATACCTTTATGTGATCATCATCAATGTCAGATCTCAGTATTCTAATATCATCAAGCTAAGGAAATAGAATAATTAGTATTGCTAGTACATAAATACAATGTACCTCCCTTTTCCCCTTTTTTAATTATCAATGATCCTTTAGTAACGTTCCATGAATTGTCTATGAATATGATTGTACAACCATCACTTCCCAATTTTCCTGCTGATACTAAGTTTCCTCTCAAGTCAGGAACATGTCTCCCCTCTTTCAGTGGCCTTTAATTTCTATTTTATATCATTATCTATTTGTTTCCCTTTCCAATAATTTTTCATGGTTCATCATCACCTAAATAAACCTTTCCAAAATCATGTTGAACATTGTCTAGAAAATATTTTCTATAGGGTGTAGCATGAAAAATAACCCCTGAATCTAACACTCAAGAATAAATAATATTATCCATAGAAATAATCAAAGAACCTTGTAATACATCGCCTAATACATATTCTTCCTTGTTATTTTCTTGTCATTCATCCCCGTATTTTCCCTTTCAAGACCAACAATCTTTCTTCAGATGTCCTTTCTTTCTACAATGCTAGAACTCCACATTTACCCCAGATTTGGATCCACCCTTTCTAGATTTCCTATAATTACTTGGCATCCTTCATGTTTCCCTCTATCATCCCCTATTCTATATAGTCAAATCATTACCGAATGTGTCACTTGTACTTTTTTGCCACATTTCCTTGCTAAGTATAACACCAAAAGTATCAAACTTTAAATTGTTTGAACCAGAGGTAGAGTTAATTACATTCATGACCAAGCCATTTTGGCTTTCATGAAATGAACATAAAATCAACAAAGCCCTAACCTCATCATCAAAATTTACTTTTATAGAATTAAGTTGACTAGTAACTATGTTAAACTAATTTAAATACTCAATGACAAACCGATCTTCTGGAATCTTCATATTAAAAGTAAAAATTTCATAAGAACTCTAATACATTTTGGAAAATATGACACTATGTGACTTAAAATTTTAGGCACACGACTAAAATGTTTAGTCATGTATCAAAAACTGGTCAAATTCTACTATTTTTTTACAGTTCACAGGTATAAATGACTAAATAAAGGACTAATTTGGTCATCGGGTAAAAACAAGAGGTTAGACAAATAAAAATAAATAAATAAATGATCAAATAGAACATTAATTAAATGAATAAACAACTAGTGATCCAAACAAAAATTACTAAATAAATGAATAAATAATTAGTCACCCAAAAAAATGACTAAATTAATGAATGATTATTACTCGTTTATAATAACATTTTACAATATCATAGAATTATATACTTAGAAGTTCTATTTCATGACCAGCAGTTCTTGTTCGCAAATAGGATAACAACAAATTGTTGACACCATGATTAATGGTGTGATGAGAGGTCAAACAAGAAATTGACAACTTCATAAAATAAAGTTACAAAATAGAACCAGAATTTAAGCTAAAATCATTAGAAAGCTTGCCTGGATTGATCAGATACATTATAAATAACACTAGACTTAGAATAGTTTCCTCTTGAGCCTATACAAACTCCTAGCCAAAACAATTTCAATTATCTTTATGAATTAAAAAATAATTAAGAAAAAATAGATATAGCACCATTTATGTCTATTTAATATAGATAACTTAAAATATATTATTTATCATAATTACTAATTATGTAAAAAGAAAAATCAATCAATTAAAAGTTAAAATGAATCTTATTAATTTAATTAAATACTAATCATACAATAAGGAAAAATTAAAATATCTCTTTCAATTGATCCCACGTCATGCAATAGTATAACTTGAATCATTAATCAATCACTTTTACCATACAATAATAATACCAACATTCAAAAATTTTCCCATTCTAAAATCTTACTACTCTAAAATTTAATGACAATGAAGAAGATAATCACCCACAAATGAAAACAAAATCGTAATATATGAATAAGTGACAAGGATTGAGCATAATTTTATGTCTTCCTTGTGCGTTTACTAATATTTTTGTTTCCAGCGGCAAGGATTGAGTGGTAATTTTTTGGTTTCCCGCGTGTGGATTAAAGGGTTTCATATATTACCAATTGTCCAAATAATATTTTGCTTATTTTTCATGGAGGATAGAAGGAATCATGAAAAAATAGAAGGATTCACAACAAAGATTTCCTTCAAGTCCAATATTCTTGGATTCAATCTTCAAGGTACTGGTCTTTTGTTCCCTTTTCTTTCTCAGATGGGATTGATTTTAATTTAAATGGTTTTTTTTATAAGAAGAAAATTGGCGCCCTTGGTGATACATTTTCTTCCTATTTGTGTATTTTACTATCCTGTAATTTGGTACCCAATTCATTGTTAACGATACATGGGCAGTACCAAATGATGCAAAGGATATTGGAATTCACACCTTTTCCTTAGGCAATAACAATGTTCAATTGTGTTTCTATGTAAACTATAGAATGATTATTTTTGTTAGGTCCACCAAGATTTTGGAAGACCATTTTTCTTTTAGTTTTGGCTGGAAAACTGGGAAAGAACTTGAAGGTTTTCATTCATGATATTAATATTCATACAAATAATTAAATTTTTATTTTTGGCATATTATTTGAATAAAATTACTCTATAATATAAAATGGGAATGAACTCTATGAATTTATTTTTGAAAAGACATCTGTGTATATAATTTAGAATGAATCGCATATAGGATTGATGACTATTCATGAAACTTTGGATTTCTCTGCATGGTATCAAGGTGTTGGCAGTAGTTATGGTAAGAAATGTAATCTATATAAGATTTCTAGTAGTGTCCATACATATAAAAATATGAAAATGATTTAAGTTTGTAGTTCAAATTATTGAAAATATCTTTGCAACATTGAAATGTTATACAAAGCTTCTTTTTGACGTTGCCAAAAGAGAGAAGAAAGATGAGATTTTTTTAGAGGCTAAAGTTGACCTCTTAATGAAGGTTCTCTTTATTGATTTCTCAAATTATTCTCTTGATTGTTCTAAAATATGAGGGTTTTGTGGAGCTTTCCCCTCACCTATCTATCTTTTTCCATTTTACCCACTCTGTTGTCTACTTTAGGATGGGTGCCATCCCTAGGTCAAGATCATCCAGCTATGGCCCTTCAAATGATATGGGCTTCAGAGGGTTCCCCTTTAACCTACCCACATATTGTGGTGATAGTATATTCATCCCATCTTAAGACACCCCCTCTTCATAAATATTAACGCCATAGAGTATTACCTTCTCAATAGTGAGTCGGGACCAGGATCACTCCCTCATTTTGAAATCATCCCTCTTATTTTCCCAAAAGTCCTCTAAGGAGGGGATATGGTGGAATGAATACCCTAGCTTTAAATTATCCTTGACATAATTTACTCGGTCAAAGTGTGTTTGAAGCACATTGTATTGCTCAAATGTATAGTTTTCTCTCACGCTCTTTATCAAGTTAAGGATATTGGTGCTGGATGAGCATGTATATGCCCCAAATATAATAGGAAATTGTATTCATTCTTTATGACATTCACCACACCTAATATTAACCTCAATGACTTCCTACATACCTGTACTAAGATGATCTTATCATCTAGATATCTTGGTAACATATAAGGGTAATTGCCAAATTCCCCTCTCCTAAATTTTGTAAATGTCAGAAATTGTGTGAAATGGCTACCATAGGTAGTTCTCATTGATGAAGCCTTCAAGGACATTCTCTGCTCGAGATAGGCTTTGAGTTCCCTGCATAATCTCATGGTGAGGGGATTATTTATCCTCTGGAAACTCTCGTGAATATTATGCATCTGCAAACATGAATAAAAATTATATACTTGTATATCCTCCTCATATTCTTCTAAGCTAGGTAGGCTAGGAAAAGTGTGTATATAGGCCAGGGCATAAATGATATAGGAAGACATATGCAATGAAGATTTTCGTTTAGCTATAATGAGAATTTTGGTCTAATTGTCACTTAGTAGTTGATCCTAGTCAATATATCTACTCTCACCACATATAGTTTATACAATGAAACACCACCACTCAAAATTTTGGGCATCCTCATTCCCCTTAGATGATATAGTAGAATAAGGACATCCATGATCTCTCTTTTGAGATTGGTTCTATATAGAGTCTTTAGAAGTTTAGAGCTTGGTGCTCTCTTGAATAGAAACCAATCGGCTATCATCTCGCCTCTCCACCGTGATTTTTATTTACTAAAATATGAGGCAGACATTTAGAATTCCTAGTAAAAATATTCAACTCTGGTTGGAAGGCCAAAGTAATTCTACATTGATTTACTATCTAGGGTTAACCACACTTTATTATTTGAATTCCTTATTTCCTAAATGCCAGGATCGAATTGGGCTATGCACTCCATTATTATTTATGGGGCCTAGATGGCAATAGGAAAACCTATCGCTTGGATTAACCCACTCTCAACCAACTTTTGTGTTAATGTAAGGGTGGGATATGTACTATTTTCTAAAAAAATTCCAAGTCATAAAAATTGAACCTGGTATCACCAATATCTTTCCAAATGCTACTGCCACCATTCAGATGGTTGTAGCCAAAATATTTCAAGGCCATCTTCAAAGTATGTGAATTTTTGTAGAACATGTTTTTGGTAGTTTTGCCTAGCTAATTTGCTTCACTGGTTCACTCTGAGATTCAGTTTTTGTTTAACCTCCCACTAAAATTTTCTATGTCACTTAAACCTATGCTTTTATCACATGTACTCAAAACTCATGAACTTATGATTTAAATAATGGTTTGGACACTTCGTACATGGGAGTGGTTAGATGAGTATAACATTTACACATGATAGGAAATTGGGGTCTTGATAGGATCTTTCTTAGGAATAATTGAAATATCCTATCAAGGGCATATATTTAAATTATCACCCTTGTAAACTTTTAGTGTTTTTGGTAATTTACCTTCTAGGGGATTTAGTGCCTTCTACCTCCTTCCTATGCAAAGCAATCCCTTTTATGCAGCCTCACAATGGATTTTCATTTTTTAGAAATTGTTTGACACTTTTTCTTGCATGAAATAACTTCCATATCTATTGATTCTGGGATATTGGTTTTTCTTAATTCTTATGCTCTTCTAATGACATTGGATTTTCATGAAAAGAACCCATTATGTCCTTTTCCCAATAGAGGGGATCATTTGTTTTGTTACTTTCCCTTTCCTTTATAATCTTGACATATTTTATCCCTGACTTGTTAGAATCTTTCTATATTGTGGTCCCTGGCTGTCTTAAAAATTGTGGTGTTCATCCACTCCCACAACTTCTTCCAAAGATTAATGGTCCCCAGAAGTCTTTTTTTATTTTTTATTTTTTTCAATATCCTCATTGGGAAGTCTTGGCTTAAGAGTACCGTCCTAGGGTGAAACCTGATTTCTCTAATATTGCTTACTTTAGCCCCTATCCCTTTTCTCAAAACATTTTCCACACACACACACACACATCTTGGGAATAGAATATCAGTTATCTTATGCCCGAGGATGTATTCGATTATACTTCCTCTAGGATATCTCCAAAAATTTGGTACCAGTAAGATTGGGGGTCATTTCCTGACTTTTCTCAACCGATTCTTCCTTCCTCCCTATTACCACTTTTCGGTATTAGGAGGAACAATATCCTCTACTCTCATTGGACCTTCTAAATATCAATAATATCCTCCATGGATGTTTTTTTCATGGTATATAGGATGTAACCAATTCACCCTAACCCTTGAACCTTTCTTAACTCATACCGCTTACTAAATTTTTATTATTATTTATTATCATAAGAAGCCTTAATTGAATCTTTTTTATATGGTAAGGTTATATGTGTACTTGTTAAAATATAATATTAATTATAAAGGAACAAAAATATTAAAACAAATGGATAGTTATACTTTTAGTCATATAAAAAAAAATTAGTAGACTTCAATAGTTTTTGATTTGGAGAAATCACTATATATAGGTAATAGTAACACTAAATAGATCGTGAAAGATTCTGTGATCTGATAGATCTCACAAAATCATTAACCCTTCATGTATAATTAAGTAAGCATGTCAAACAAATTAAAGTAAATCATGACCTACTGCTAAGCAACATGAGGATAAATGTTTAGCTCATTAATGTTGCACACGCTTCATCCTTGAGCTACCAACTTATAGGCTTTTACAAAACATTATTATAATTAATAAATTAGTATTTCCTTCATGGAATTAAGTCCTAAAGTATAAATCTTACTAAAGATACAAATTAATTGTGCAAAGGACAAAATATTGATAGGACATCTCACTCGTATTACCTCTAGATATGTATGTAATTTATCTTTAAATCAATATAACATTACTCTCCAACACAAAATTTTGTGCCAATATTAATAACAACCTCTAACACTTGATACATCAAAGACACCTAATATCGGCCCTAGCAATTTTACATGTATTTTAAGGACATCTACCACTCATTGAGCTTCAATTTTTATTCTGTCTAGGTGTGTAGAGGAGAAAGAGTTTATGGATACTTCAATCAGACTCCAAGGGGGAAAGTGAGAGACTAAAGTAAAGAACAAGATAATGGAACAAATAATTAGAGGTATTATAAAACTCAATAACATATTAGTGGTGGAGGTAATAGTGAAGTTTTCAGGAGAAGATTAATTGGCAAATATAGACAGGAAAAGAGTGAATTCTGACATTGGATCAATTTTTCTTCCCCTGTCAATGTTCCTTGAGAAGGATAAAAGTATCACAAAGGATATTTGTGAAACAATATTCAAAAAAGAATACTTGGGGATATTGATATTGTTTTTTACAACATTGATGATGCCTTGATGATCCCCAAAGCTAGGAACTATGGGAAATCCCTCATAGGGGACAATTGAGCTCCTCGAAACCCTATTTTATGAAATGAAAGTAGGGAGGCATTCAACTCATCCCTTGTGAGAAGAGGCAAAAACTTGAATTTCTGACTGCACTCTTACATGTCAAGTGCCCAGACAACCCCAACTGGTTTTCCACATAATTAAAGTATGAAAACATTGTTGGTTTTGGGGATGCTTCGCATAGGACAAGCTCAACTTTGGTGATCATTGTCTCCGATGATGATAGTGAAGAATATTTGGAGTTGCAGGGAAGGATGCCTTCCTCCATTATGGACCCTTCTTCCTTGGGAGGAAAGATATCGGGTAAAGGAAAAGAAATCTAGCTTGGCTAGGAAGTCACTTTATAATGTATTAAATTTTATAAGATAATATGTTTAAGATGTAATCATTAGGTTATTTCTCATAGGATATTAGTAACTGATAACCCAAAACTATCATTTTGGCTATCTGGATATTACTCAAAATAGACTATAGAAATATGTTTTCACTATAATTTCAGTTTATACTAGGCAATAGAGTACAACTTTATAGACATTATAGTAACCTCCATCTTGTAAAGATCTATATATATTACTTCTTCAGCAACAATATGTGGTATTAATATAGACCCGGGCCCTATATTCATGAATGGAAGCATTATAATCCTTAAATGGCTTCATATCTCTTTAATTAAAATTTAGTAGTTACACTTCCTTTTTACGTTCAATGAAATTATCTCTCACAGGATATCATCTATTATAGGGATCATATGCACCATATCAAAAATTTGTAGTTCTTTACATTTCATAGTAACATGTTCTATCAGTAACTAGGTAGTAAGTAGATTTTTTATTCAAAAATCACGTCACTATAATTTTATACAACATTTATTTAAAATAATAAAAATATAAAATAAATGATGTAAAAGTAAGAATAATAAGCCCACATCTTCTTATACTGACATTTATGGTATAATGAGCCATAAATATATATAATCAATATCAAATAAATAAATATAGAAATATATATGAATACATCTATGTGTTTAAATAAATATGACCATATTGATATAAATAGAGATGTATGTATATATATATATATATATATATATATATATATATATATATATATATATAT
>MU224315.1:28217-47353 GCA_018584345.1 Thuja plicata | reverse complement strand
GAGATGTATATATATATATATATATATATATATATATATATATATATATATATATATATATTAACGTATATCCATATATAGATACATATATATTGTTAGTTGTATATAATATAGATAAATATTATTTATATTTATTTATTCTTATATATTTCTTTTGTGATATATCCTCCCCTATATTTACATATATTATAGACTTAGATATAAAAATATATATCATATACATATCTAATTAGACAAATAAATAACTTTATTCTTATTATTGTTCTTATATTTCACACCTGTATTAACAATTAGTAGAAGTAACTGTACAACAATAATTTCATCTCCACTCATTTCCCCTCTTGGCCAGCTCGCAAGTGTCCCATGGTCTTCTCCTTCTAATGCCAGAGTAGTCCAAAGGTTTGTTGATGGAAGAGACAGTATAGGGCCTGCCCTCATTTAACTGGTTATATATGCATTTAGCTCCCTCTAAGATTATTCTATCTTCTTCACATTTCAACCTATTTTTTGAGAAACGTCCACCCCGATTAAGTTGAAGGGCTCCAATCCTCAAATACCTTTTGAGGGGGAAATCACTGTCAATAAAATAAAGGCGGTTATGATGAATACACATGCTCTAACTCTTAGAGCCATTTTTAGGATTCTGGGGCTTGAATTCTTTTCCAACAAAGGTCGATATTGAGTCAACTTTGATATCCCAAAAAATTTCATAGACATGGCAATTCAGGTAGATCCTGGGAAATCTGACATTGGGAGGCTCTTCACGCACATTTTTAAATGCAAATATTTAGGAGGAGTAGATCTAGTTATTCAAAATATTCATGGAGATTTGTTAATCACAATGCCCTGATTTTACAATATGCCAATGATTAATGGCAGACCTATTTCTTCCTCCCCTATTCTAGTTACAAATGACCTATCAACGCTCATCTCAAGAACTCCCATCATCAGAAGAAATCTAGATTTTCTATTTTTTTACCTCCATGTAAGGTCTCCAGAGGAAGACGATTCATTCTATAATTATTGGCATGAAGATGATGATGGTAAAATTTATAGAGAAGGTATTAGTGACTCAAATGATGAAGAAGAAATTGTTGAAAGGGAAAATAAATCCATCCTAAGGTGGAAGAAAAAGAAAAATGAGGACTCCCCCTCAATAACTAAAACCATGGACGTAACTTCTTGAATAGGCTTGTGCTCTTTCATCTATGTATGGAGCACCTCTGACCCTCAGTAAAATGTAGGTCAACTAATAAGTTTCCCATTGGTGTGTCAGATATCCCTAATAAGCATCTTAACTTATCTGGGCTATTCAAAAATTTATCCGAGCGTTATTGTTACATGTATATTTTTATTGTATCTAGACTTTATCTTTAGATCTTTTCACTTCCAGAATGCTAGGATTTTAATGAGAAATTTAGTTACAGTTTGGTTTAGATTCAGTACAAATTAAATACCACCATTTTTCTTTTAATTACTGCATCTCTAAAATATCTATACTACAGATATTTATTTAGAAAGAAATGGAAACATCATATGAAAACCTACCACTTAGATTATGATGATAATGTTAACTATTGGTTTCTATATATAAAATAGGTAATAAAAAGATACATTAAGGGATATATAAATCAATTCTTTAATATATAATCATAAATGTAGAATTTTAGGAAAATTTTATTGATGTTTTCCGTCTTCTTTCAAAATATTTGAAGATTCTGATCACAATAAAATTAGTTAAGGCCTTGGATATTACAACAGTTTATCTTATCTTAAATTTCATATGGGATAGATTATTAATGTACCATGTAGATATAGCCTTTGTGTAAGTAACGTCTGTGCAGGATCAGGTAAAAGAACACTCCAGAAAGAATACAAGAAAAAATGAAGGATTTACCTAACAAGCTATTAGTGAGAAATTAGGGCCAAATATTTCCAGGGAGCTCTATATAATAGTAAAGATTTGAAAGGATAATGGATATCTCTAATGAGGTATCTAGATGTAAATGGAGGTATGCCTCCATCTATTCTATTTGTAACTGAGACTATCTGTTATGTTTGTGGACCTTGGTCCCGGGCTAGACTGGAGGTTTTCTTCTCGGTTCTTTCCTACCAGTGCCCATAGTGAATCGAGACAACGTAACTTTACCACTTTTTAATATAATTAAATCCATGGCTTAGGCCTTTCACCGATAAAAAACAATAATAAATAATTAAATAAAAAAATAAAAAATAAAATTGTTTTTGTTATTAGTAGAAATTAGATTAGTTCAGGTAGTACACAATTATTTTGAAGTGTATTAGAGTGTTCAAAATGGACTACGATTGTGAGTAATATTAGCATATATTGCATACAATATTTTTGTATAGCATGTGACTCTAGTTTTCAACTTTCCTAGAATTTATGGAATTGACATTATGTCAGATATTAGCTTAATCTTCTTTCTAAATTACTTTTAGATACTCAAGATATTTTTCCTGTTAAAGAAACATTTTTCACACCTAATTTAATGCACATAAATATAAGTTTTTGGGGTCTTATAATGCAAAATGAAACTTTTGATCCCTATGTGCCAAGTTTTCTTACGCTGGCAAGATATATCAATATAATTCTTGGATTTGAATATCCTATAATATCTTACTCTTCTACAGAGTAAGAATAATAATTACATAAAATATAAAATGGGATAAATTTACTTATCATAACTATTTTTCTCACTGTTTCCCACGTTTTTAAAAAGAAGTTTTTTTAAAAAAAAAAAATTATTTGGATCAATTTGTGCATATCATGCAATCATCACATTCCATGAGAACATGTTTATTTGAGGCATTGATTTGAAAACCTTTAATGCCTCATCAGGAACCTGATTTCTATGAGGAGAAATCACCATGCCGAGAGGAATAGTGAACACCTTCCTTTGACCATTGAAAACAATCACCATCCCCTCACAAGAACAACACCAACCTTCTAAAATAATCAGGAATGCAACTACTCTAAATCAATATTTAGCCTTGGATTGCCATTAATATACCCTTTACATATGCTTTTTTGGTGAGCATTTTCTAGAAGGATGAATGCCAAACTAAAAGAAAAGTGAACATCTACATAATAGTGATTAAATCTCTAACATGATTATGAAAATAATAAAATCTCTTAGAATAGTGTTGTTGATAGGTCTTTGTGACCGGGTCCACCAACAGATGTAAGTTGTCACCGGGTATCAGGGTACCAGCCAACTTTTCCTGTAAAGGTTGTCCAGGGAAATGATATTCCCTGGGCCTTCATGCACGTGAGAGTCGGGTCTCTACAGTGCAGGAGCTTAGTTGGGAATGTGACTATTTTGTTCAGGCAGATAGCTAGTTATCTTGGCTCATCTTCTCTGAGGATTTAAGTGAGTGGGGGTTCATACACGCATTCATTAACTTTACCAAATAAACTTCAAAAGATATTATAGAGTTAGGAATATTTCATCTACCCATAGTCATGCCAAACATTCGAAACATCAACCAAGCTCTAACATGGTACACTAAATATTGAAGAAATACAGAACCATTAGTTCATATTCAATCAATAGCGGAGGAAAAGGAGGTCATTAATCTACTTAAAATATCAGAGCAAGGGACATAAAGAACATACAGCACAAAATAAAATTAATCCAGAGATCAAAATGCTAACAACATCATTGATATAACCCTTCCTTCTTCATTAACATGTTTCCAGCAAGCACTAGTGCATACAACAATTGTGGATCTAGGGGAGCACTTAACTACTGAAATCTTCTAAAAAAAAAGGAGCATTTAGATTTGAAACTAAGAATTGATAAAACCAAAATGCTATTAGCTATAGATTGCAAAATCATCAATTTTTCCAACCCTTGGAATAAGGTCGGACTTATTATTTATACACAAGTTCTGACCTAAAACTAACCTAACTTATTTTACACTTAACAATATAATACTATTTCCGGTGGCCGGTACTACCTGGGCCCCACTACAAAAAACCTCAAGATGGAAAAAGGTCTGACATGTCAGGAGAATAAGACAAGAGAAGAGGAGTGGAAGAATTGACCTCCAGAAGAGGGTCGAGAGGATACAAGAAGAAATATGATCCCCCAGGCATCGAGGCTACATGCCTTATAAATGGGAGAGTGGCTCGCTATCTTTGATGCACTAGGTGTTCCATCGAAGCGGCACCTTGGGAAGACCATATGTCAGAAACCTCTTGTCGAGCCGATATGCCTTGTTGCGGTTACCTACTTTCTGACACCCTTTATTAACTACCTTGAAAGTGACCAGTCAGCTTTGGGAACTGGAACACGGGTCACTTTAAATAATTCAAAAATAACATTGGATTCAAGACTCTGGGATCCAGGAACTTGTGCCTCCAAAGAATAAAGAATGCAACCGATACATGGTTGATAGGATTTTTCAGACTCCAGAGAACCTTATTGCTGCTTACTAGTTTTCAATCTCTTCAACACTTGGCTTATGCCTTCTTCATCTATATCTTTAATACTATCCCATTGACTATGAACAACCTCCAATTTCTCCTCAGCATCTCCGGCCCCATTGTGAAACTTATCTACCATCTTGATGGCGTCATGCGACCAGATCATTGTCTTGGATAGTCTGGATAACCTACCCTGGTCAAAATATTTGGTAGGTGGATATAGGGACTCCATCCATTCGTCAAACTTGCTAAGGACGTAGTCCTCCCAGGTACATGTTCTGGTGGTGAAGGGATTGACTTGCGATGCTCCAGCCACAAATGCTTGAAATAGGCCCAAGGGGTATTAAGCCACTGTCACCTTTTCTTTCAAGGCCTTAACGAGTTCCTTGCACACCTCAATATTGAGGACAAGTCTAGAGTGCTGGGCTTGGAGGGGTTCATATGATTCATCTCCCAAAATCCATGCCTCTATGGTGGCTTCTTCTCCTATGTTGCAAATTTCCTCCAGCGCGGCCTTCCATTTTTATACTTCATTAAATCTTGGTCCCATATAATAGAGGAGCCATTTTCTTGACTGACAAGGAGGTTGACCCGATAAAGGTTTGTGAGGGATGCCACTAGAAATTGTCTCATAGAAGCTACCTACTCGGTGACCCACCCATCTACTGCTTGTGCCTTCTTCATGATCCAGAGAGAATCCACATCACCCTGTGCAAGTAGCATTCCGAAGGAAGGGGTTCCTGGGTGGACCTCAACCAAAGGCTATTTTAGTTCTGCCAGAAGTGTAAGGAGATTGGCATTAGTCTCTCTTTCCTTCTTCAACTTGTGGCCCTGCTTGATATACTTGGCCTTTACTGCCTTAGTGGCTTCTCTAAGCAAGTCCAATTCACCTTTCTTGTCTCTTGATAGGGATACTCCTTGGTAACCTTTTGAGCTTGCTTGAACTCTTCTTAGGTCTCTCCTAGGACCTCTAGGGCTTCCTCAATCCACCCTCTAATACTTGGAAAGATTCAATCCTTCCCCTCCAACCAAGAGTCTACCTATCTTATTAGGTTCACCATTCTTGTGTTCTACACAAAAATTCCTCCTAAATGACTCCAAGCCCCAATTTTAGTTTTGGATTTGTAGGAGGGCCAGGGCTTCAATCAACTCCATTCTTGGATTGCAAACTAGAGTTAAAGCTACCAAGTTGAACCATTTCTCCATCGCTACCTTGTTTCCTATCTTTTAGGCCTTGTAGCCTTTTTCACCAATTAGGCCTCCTAAAATTTAGGACAACACTTTTGGCAGTTTGTAAGTAAAGAAAAAACCCACCAAGATTTTCAATGTCTCATGGTCTAACACTGTCCATACACCCTGTTTCTGGAATATGGCTTCTTTCTTGTTTTTGGACTAGTTTTAGGTCTTTGGCTTATTAAAATTGGTAAGCTGATGTCTTGGGCACTCCTCCACATTATTGAATACCTACATAAAATCACTCATGACATCCATGGACTTCTTGGCTCATGACAATAACCTCCTACAATTTAAAGCTATCTGCTACTTGATCTTTTTAACTGGGCTTTTCATCTAGCTCACCTAGGGCAAGATCCTAAAAATAATTGCATGCATTTTCAGAGCTCCTCCTTCCATATTATTGAAGCTCCATGGACCTAGTCTCCATCCCCAAGTGGCCATATAGAACCAATGGTGGAAAGTGGAGTTAGGTCCACATCTTTTCTTCTCAGTCAAAACTGGACAGCAAACAGTCTAAAACAAAAGAATTTACAAACTACAAAAGAAAAGTAACAACAAAACAAACTAGCTATTGGAAACACTTCACAACATATGCACAAATGGATTCCCCTAATAACAGTCACAATTTCAATCCACCTTCATCAACTTTCACCTTTTTTTCATTCAAACTCTCTGTTGTTTAGTATGCAATCCCTACACAATAATTGTTGAACCACCAAATTAGGGTTTTTCTCCACATATATACCCTAGCTCACATGTTTTTAACCCTTGGTTAAAATTCATCTACTCTAAACACTGAAATGCTTAAGACAACCCAAATGTTGTCAAAAACTTTTGAAAAATTGCTAATGTTGCTATGCAACATTTTTACATCTTTTTCACCACTTCACTTTCCTTGTGTTTTAACACCAATCTAGCCTATCTAACCTTAGTTAGACCTCCTACGGTATCCAAGGACCCTAAGAACCTCCATGACATCACCTTGATAGTTGATGACATCATCAAGTATAGTTCACTAATAGAGCTAAAATGAGCTATTTTAACATAACAGAGAGCTTGATTAAAACCTAACTTAACCACACTTGGTCCACATGACCTTATGTATTTACATTTCCCTACAAGAGGGTCTTTCACACTCTCACAACCCAAAAATTACATGAGACCTCCATCCCAAAGGTGCTCCTGTACCATCTCTTCTCCCCAGTGTCACTTCTATTATGTTATAGTCCTGGGGCCTTACGGCCGCTGCATCTACACCTGGAGGGGGTGTTGCAATAGTCACAACTGTGTTTCTCGCTGGCCCAGTTTAGAGAGTGTGGACTGTCTGCACTTTCTTGGGATTTTAGGCCTCTACATTTTTGGCCATCATTTCAGCCAAAGAGAGTGGAGTTCTTGTTGCTACTATTGGGGCCTTCCTCTTCCTTGATTCTACCGGCCATTGGGGTGGCTGGGGTGGCTTTGTAATTAGGACCTATGCATCAGGATTCTTTCAAAATTTGGTGGTGTGTTCCCAGAATGTACATTATCTTCAGGATCTTTCTCCCTCTCTTGCTCTTGTTCCCTTTCTTATTCTTTGGAACCTTTAGTATTTTCCACCATACTAGAATTCTCTATTGTGATGTACGAAACCTTTTCTCCGGTCTCGACATTTCTTGTATCTTCGGGGACTTCTTAGTCCCTCCCAGTGTCAGCTAATTTTGCATTTTCATTGTCCAGGACTTCCTGATCAATCTGCTACTACTGTTCTTGGGCTTCGTTGACCCCCTCTACTGGAACATTTTCCTCCATCAGAACATCCTTTGGAGGTGGGTGAGGTCTTTGGCTAAAGTTTAACAATGCGACCACTATTACTACCTCACCAAATGTGCTCCGGGGTAGTTGATTACTTAGAGTAACCAAAGGTGTCTGGAGCATGATGAATGGGGGCATGGTTGATCTCATGGGTCTAGGTTCCCCAACCATTGGTTTCTCATCTATGGGTTTCCTTGGTGTGTCTTCAGTCTCCTGGACCAGTTTCTTTTCCTACACGGGCCCATTTTGTGCTTCCTCCTGGGCTTCTTGTTCTCATGCAGCCTCCTCTTTTGGGATTTTGTTTTCTATGGGGGCCTCTTTCTTATCCTGAGAAAACATTTCCTCGACCATGTGACTTATACATTGTTGGATGTCCATGAGCTCCTCCGCTGAGAAAGTGTCATCAAATTCATCATGCGGGGGCGAGGAGTCAGAAATATTCTCAAGTTCAGGAGAGTCCAAACTGACATCCACTGAGGGCACATCTGGCATACCGGGATTGGCAGCTGCACTTTGTGTGGGGGTCACCTTCTTCTTCTTCTTTCTTGTTAGTGTAACCCCAGTCTCTAAAATGATGGTAGACTCCACCTCGACAAAATTATGTCTTCTCATCATCACAGCCAACGATGAGGATTTCGCCAGGCGAGCAGAAACCATTGGAGTTACAAGGAGGCTAGAGGATATCTATGTACTTATATGCTAGCTGTCTAGCCTCGTCGACTCCATTTTTTTTTGTAGTTGTGCCATTAAAAGGGTGGGAACCTGGGGAGGCACCTTTGTTGGGGTGCCCTCTTTTTCTTTTCCTTTTCTCATGCTCGGTCTGGCGGCGGTGGAAGATGGAGTAGGTCCAGCGCTGGTGGAAGAGGGAGCGGCCTTTGGAACCATTGGTTTCTTCTGGGTGCTCTTGGGACACACCTGAACAAAATATTGGTGACTTTCTTCCACAATAGGATGACATACCCCTTCAATTATTAAATCTTCAGGGGTGGCCTAGTCCACCGGAGGGAGATCTAACTTATCTAACCCCTATCCCTTTTATGCTAGGTCCTCTACCATCCTGTCATCTAAAAATCCCTTTATAAAATTCCAAAAATCAAGTGTCTTCATAAGCCCTTTTCTCATCCATGAATGTTTTCGCGCTTAGAGATCAAAACTATCTTGGCAGTCTACCCTAAAATCTTCAATATCTTCTTCATGTGGCAGGGATGCCCGGGGAAGCACTGTGGCAATCTTGCCTAGAGGATCATAGTTTTTCCTGGTGTGGTGGAATTCCACCAGTCCCAGGATTTTCAATTCATTATCTACCTCCCTTTCCATGGCGAGGCTACATGTATAATTCCCGCATGAAAATGGGAATGGGACATTAATGACCTTCTTCAATGTAAAGAAGGCATGCAGATCCATCGTCTACCAACAGAACTCTAAAATAATAATTTTGTCCCTACAATACCGGGGAAGAAGATGGGGCTTCCCAGAGAATTCGGTCACCTGAATGTAGGTATGGTGCTGGAACTAAATAAAATAGCGGCCATAGGTGCTAACCAAAATCATCGCCGCTTGCGATAATCGGTACCCAAAATCCTGAGTAAGTGTTAGAATGTTATGGTAAATGAAAGCATCATTTACCCAGTATAAATTTGAGAAACTAAGTTCCCATTGTATTTGGGGATAATGATCCCATGGTGTTACTTGGCCCGGCCCATTTCCAAGTTCTCCAACTGTTCCCAAACCTAGAAAAGCTGGTCTCTATTGGGCTAGTGCCCATAGCACGTATGATGTCATGTAAAACTTGGAATTCTAGACAACGCCCTTCAGTTGTGTATCCATGTGATTGGCTATGATAGCTGCCTAGTTGAAGGTCTGACTACACATGGTGATGCAGTAAAGAAAATAGTACATCCATTACTGAGAAATCCTTGGCATGGGGCAATTTGAAGATCCTGCACAAGAATACAATGCCCGCCTGAATGGGTTCCTTGAACTCCCCGCGGGTAATTTCTAACTTTAGCTAGTGGCTATTGAGATATTTCTGGGAGATGAGGGAAGTGTCCTTGAAATCCTACAACATCTGGACCTGATTCTGGATAATGGATCCTTTGATTTATGGGATCCTCAGCCCTGAGGTGAAAGTTGTTACATCTAGGGTGACAATTGTTGTCGGATACTGTAATGGTTGGGGATCTGGAAGTAGAATGGTCTGAGTAGGTGCATTGTACAAAGTTGTCAGATGGAGTATTAACTCTGGTGATTACACCAAACAAGGAAAGTTTGCTTCCTTAATGATGTTGGAAGTGGCTAGCTCAGTGGTCAAATTGTCTCTAGTGGCCTTCAACTTGTAAACAGCTTGGATCAAGCCTTGCATTTCAGTCCAAGGTCCAAGCTCTGTGTCCATTATTTATTGAACTTTGGACTCCACCTTGTATCCCATGAGGACACCCTCCTTTGGATACTTGGAGGTCAAGGGCAGATTTTCTAACAACTTCTCAGCCTTGGTTTTTGTGGCTGCCCAGGTGGAAGTGGTTGGTAGCTCCGGGCTATCAGGAGGGGTGATTACTTCAGACATATTTGATCAACTTATCCACAACTTGCAAGACCAAAGAACCATTAGAACATAATATATAAAGGAATATTAGGAACTCTGGGGAATTCGTTACCACCCTACACCTATCCAACAAGTGTTAGCATACATCAAAAATCCCCAAATACTTGAAATAGATGTGAATAGGACTCTAGGGTGTTGAACCAAGTGACAGGAGGAAATGAAAGACAAGGGATTGCTTAGGACCCAGAGTCTAGATAAACTAGTCATTGCCATGTCGACATGACCAGTAAGAAACTGTACTTAGGTGACGTGGATTGGCATGTGGTCACATGATGGGCGACATAAAGGGATTAATGGTGGAAAGTGGGCTGACATGGGGTAAATTAAATGCCAGATGGGACATGGTTTGAATTCCCACTCATGGAAAATTAATCCTACCATTAAGTTGATGAGACAGAGGAGAGAGAGAAAGCCGCCATGGCTCGAGCTAGCGGGGTGTCGAGTTCAAATCGTGGCAACTTCATCTCAACGAGCTCGGTATGGTTAGAAAAAATATGATAGAGTGTGACAAACTTGTCAGTTTGGGGGAATATACATAAGATATACACACCAATTTATAGAGGGCCAAAGGCTGAAACATATATACATTAAAATACACTATTTTTATGAACTATTTATAGATTTATACAACATTTACACATGTACATGAACTACCCTAAGAAAACATACATTGCACACTAGCCTACAACTACATGGAGGGTAGACAACCCTCAGGAAGTACCAACCCACAAACGGGAGGTAGACCAAAAATGCAAACCAAACAAAGCAAAACCAAGAAGGAAACGATAAGAAAAACAAGGAACAATAAGAAACTAGAGAAAAAGCTGAGAACCTACCTGTAAATCTGAAGAACAGCAGGAGAGGAGCACACCAAGAACACTCTGCAACTAGTCTACCCTTTAACAACCACAAATAGTCACTGCAAATCACCTTGTAACTGACCACTAAGCACAGAACAACTCGCAGCTTAGTCACAGTTTAATCACCTAAGAATCATTCTGAATGCTCTAAGTGTTTTTAGTCATGGTAATTGTGAAAGTGACAAGTAATTTCCATTTATACTCTTAGGGTAAAACAAGTTACACTCCTCTCCACAAACTCCCAAACGGGAAGACCTCCAGACTACGGGCCAGGGGATTCCACGCAACTATGCCTTCTTGCGAAAGGAGACATAGTGAAGGAGAATCCCAGAGTCTAGAATCTGGCTTTGGAGAGAACAAACTCCTTAACAGGGTCCCGGAAGCATGAAAAAAGAAATAGAAAGAAAAAAAACCTCACGGGAGGGAAAGCCCGGAGAAGAAAACAAGGAAAACAAAGAAAACAAGGCAAGAGCCAAAGCGAAAAGAGGGGATCCAACATTTTGCACACAAAATGTAGGGACAGGTATGCAGGGCATAACAAGTGCATGACTCGCTATCATGAGCATGGAAACCTTTGTGACATTTTGTCAATTATTTATTACCTTCTTCACTAATATTTTTGAGTTTTTTGAAGTTTTTAGTTATTAACCAATGACTCTTGCACTATCTATCACTGACTTATACACTGCTTTCATTGTTTACATGCCACTGTCCTACTTTCAAAACCATCTTTCCTTCAATATTTTCATATGTATACTATTGATAAATATTGTTATTCAATCATTTCCCAACCCACATCACATTATATAATACTTGTCTTAAGATTGAAAAATCACATAGCTACTTCTTGGGAGTAGATGATGTGCTATACATGGATAATTTTAGTGGCAAATATTCACCATTTGGAAAATGTCTCATGTCAGTGAACTAGGATTTAGTGAATAATATATGGATATCAGGTTTCCCATGTTGCCCAAAAATTATAAATATTTGGGTCGAATGCCCAGGCCCATCGCACATCAATTTATGTAATTTTCTCCTTTTCTTTCACAATATCGCCTATCGAGTCTAATTTCTGGACATGGTAAATTGAAAATTTTTGCCTACAATTTGAAAAGTTTGTCTTTATCCATGACCCATATTCACCAATGGTGTTATAAAGATATATTTAGAGGAGGTTAAGTATATATATTCCATATGACATGTGTCTTTATTTTACACACTTTCTATGAAACATTGTGGATTTTAGAAGTTTCGCACGTAATACGGTTTATATGTGTCTCTATTCTGGAGACTTTTGGTGAAATCTTTGTGTGCTTTAATAATTTGTCCTGAAATATTATTCATGCCATTAATTTTTGATCATCCAACGGTATAAAATTGTAAAATTTAACATTTGAGTTTGATAATTGATTAAGTGATTTTCTTCAATAATGAAAGATTCACTAGAATTTTATAGAATTTTCATATGATTGAAAATAATTTGCCAGTGAAATTAATATTTAAAGTTATCCCTGGTGCTATATCACTATCATGACCTTATTGTTGCTCTCATTTAACTTGGTGCCTTTTAATAGTGAACTACTAATATTTCACATGGTCTGCTATTCTCCCTTTTGATGAAAAACTTTCTATTTCCATTCATAATACATGAATTCTATAAGAACATCACCACTATTTTAAGGCACACATTTTCTATTGGAAATAATGGAATGATATATTGAGAGGGGAGGGGTGAATCAGTACCTCATAATTTTTATCAATTGACCTTTATCCTTTTGTAATCAATAAATTGTATTACCAACCATTTATGCTATCTTATCTTTTCATATGTTATTTCAATTCATAAATCAATAAGAGTGTAACACATTCATAGAAACATTCATGAAATGTATAGACACGTGACACAAGATTTGGTAACATAGAAAACCCGTGTTAGTGTTTGAAAGTGATCTATTTTTCATGGTGATATTCACATTTTGGTTTTCATTTATCAAAACACATCTGGGTTATAGATCGAATCCTATGAAGTTGAGTTTCGATGACTCTAAAATTGACTAAGTACAAAAGTAGAGTTATAGAGGTATTCTGGGTGTCGAAGATCAAGATCAATGAATTAGGGTAAGATAAAATAGATGAAGATAGTGTGAGGTATATGTGACCTCCAACTAAGATCAATTTTGTTTTTGTAAAGTTTACAGCAAGTTAGAGAGATTTTAAGATAGACAACCAACATCAGTATAGTGATACAAAACAGTTGGACATATGCGATGATTCAGAGAGTATGACATGGACTCTGGGAAATTAGAGTTAGACTATGGTTTTTGATAACCGATACTTTGATTATGTAAAAGTGTCGACTTTGCATTTGATATTTGTTTTATTAAATGTATTTTGTATTGAAATTCATCTATGCAATATTTGGTTAAGAGAGTCGACTTAGTTAAGTGATACGATATATATATGGAGAAATTTTTGTTGAGAGAAGATATGGATGTATGTGAGATGATTTGATGGATGATATGTGAATTTTAGAGGAGAAGATGATAGAGATCATTGATGAGCTATGATTGGAACTATCTAAGCATTAGAGATGCTTGTTTTTTTTATTACTGAGAACATTTTATAATAGAATTACATTCTAGGAGCTTTAAGCTCAGTTGGCCCCTAACAGGGTGTTGTATACCTTTAATAGGATTTTAATTCCTTTAACAAGGAAATGTACTATGTAATATTTAGCTCCTAACAAGGATAGGTCTCCTAACAAGGAAACTATTCTTTACTGCATGCTTGTGGGTACCATCTCCACCAGGGTTTTCCCTTGGCCAGGGTTTCCTCGACAACAAAATTATGGTGTTATGAGTATTGTGTTATTTTCTCATGTTCTTTTCATTCTGCAAGCATATGGATAATGTTTAATTCATTGAAAATTTTTAATAAGTGTTGTAATACTGATTCACCCCCCTTCTCAGTATTACCTGTTCTTGAAAATTGGTATCAGAGATTTTGGCCCTTGGAGAGAAAGTCTTACAGCTTAAGGGAGATCAGAATGAATTTGGATAGTTCACATGAGAACTTTGATGCTGCACTTGAAGACCTTGACAAAGCAAAAGCAGGGAATGGAGAATTTAGATTTAACATGCAAAGAGATGAAAATTTTATAAAGAAAACTAGAGAACAACTTGAACCTTTTAGAAGTGAGAGAAAAGATCTTGTGGTTCAAATAAAAGAAGATTCAGACAAAGGCAATTTAGATCAAATGAAACAACTTGAAGAATAAAATGGAACCTTGAAACTAGAGAATGAATCTATGACTAAAGAGATACAGTTACCAAAGGATGCTAAGAAGAAGATTGAAGAAACCTTGAATAGTGCATTAGAACAAATGAAGAATGAGGCTGAAAACTACAAGAACAAGTATCTAGAACTGGAGAAATATAATCAAATTATAAAAGGTGAACTTGTTGAGCAAAAGAAACACATTGAGAAAATTCATAGAAAAAATGATTTGATCGATGAACAAAGAGACAGAAAGAAACCTTTAAGAGATATGACTAGTATTTGCTTCAATGAAGTTGAATGCTCAAAGAATCAGGAAGACAAATTTGATGCAAAGATTGATGTTGAAAAACCTACTATTGAAGAACCTAGAGAGAAGATCTGACCTTTCAGAGGTAGATGCTTTGGATGTAACAAGTTTGGACACATGAAAAGATACTACAGAGGTAATATCCATTTTTTGACCTTTTTTGGCTATTGTTTTAATTGTAATGGATATGGGCACAAGAAAGCAGAATTCAAGAAACCTAATCAATCTGGATATAGACAAGACAATGGAGGAGAACCTATAGTGAAACCTACATGCTAAAAATGTAGTAAAATTGGACACATTGTGAAGTACTATAAGTTGTAAGTAAATCAGGAAAGAAGACCCCTATATGTTACAAATGCAATAATCTAGGTCATATAGCAAAGTTTTGCAGGTATAATGGAGCAAACAATAGAAGAGTACCACCTCCTATTAATACATAGAAGAATGGAAATGATATTGGTAAAAGTGTTGTAGATTTGAAGAATGATTTGAAAGTTGTTTTAAGAAATTAGAAGATATCATGAGTGGTAGGATATGAAAGATCAAAGAAACAAGTGAGACAGAGGTTCAGGGTGAGACAGTAGATGCTATTGGATCTTCTCCTGAAGGTAGTAAAGTAGAATCCACCTAATTCACCAATCATGGCCTTAGGGGAAGTATTGGATAAATACATGAGATTATATACCACCCCTTAATGTGTGGATTGAGCTCATGCAAGATTAAGTATGAATACGGCTGACATCATGGAGTATGTAGTTAAGATCACAACTTTAGCCGATGCATATATTTTGATCGCAATATCTACAACCGATTAGACGGTATTAGGTAAAGTGAAATTTTATAACTTAAACATTGTATAAAGCACCATATGAAGATCTATTTCTTCACCATTTGACAAAGAGTGACCTAAGGAGATTAGAGAGAAGAGAGATTCAGTCTATCCTACATTTGCCTTGCATGATCGATTGAAGCGAAAACTTAGAATTCAGTGTGAAAGAGGTATTTACATCATCTAGCTATGGATGCACCTGTTATTTATGATTTTGTAGATCGACCTAGATATAAGTTTAAGAAACATTCATTTAAGTCTTGTGAAGAAGACCCGGAAGGAGCATTTTCCCAGATACCCTACAAAGTTCTACACATAGAAGATATTAAGGCTTACATTCATTGTAAGTATGATATACTGGGAATTGATGAGATATCTACTCAGATGGAGTATATGACTGATAAAGGAATTATTAGAGATGAATACAAACACATTGATTACTTGAGTATTATTAAAATTATGAATTTGTGTGAATTCGATGAAGAAGAATGGCTTAAGATATTATTGAGAAGAGTACATGATAAATTCATTTGGATAGGCGAGGAGCCTTTGAAGATTTATAGTGATTCAATTCATGAGATTGCTAGATTGGAAAATACAATAATCATTCCTATTTTTCAGAGAAACATGTGAAGAGACAAGTTGAAACCCTAACTCACTCCAAATGGGACAGGTGAGCAATGACTATGAATGACATCTTTTAACAAGATGTGAGACTAATTTCTATGATTCTTGGCTATAAATTCTACTAAAACAGTAGACCTAACTCAGTATCTACAACAGTTATCATGGTGGCATGGATAATGGTAAAATAAAATTTAGAATATAACCTATGTGAAGTGTTGGCACAATAATTTCTTGAAAATGTGAAACTAGTAAAGAAAGATAGAATGAAAACCTTTATATATGGCTCACTATTGGTACATATGTTTATCCCCATTGAACACAAATTTCTAGGTATGCACCCTAGTGGTTGGAAATAAGGGATACCTACTGATATTCAGATCACACAAAGTTACAGATGACAAAATAGAACATGGGTTGATGGTGGACTATTTGGCATGATCAAAATCCTTTAGAGACAGATGAAAAAAAAATACAAAATATCTAATGACATAGTTGAGAAATACAAGGATACAATATGTTTCATGGTTGAAACTGATTGTGTATGCTTTGAGGCAGTCACACCAAGGAAGAAATGGTGTTATCCTATGGGATATGAGCTAAGCTCATAGGTACTTACTATGCAAGTTGAACATGTTCTTGCATCTGAAATTGATACAACTAAGGAAAGATGGAGAACTTATGAGGATAAATCTGTTAAGGTGAGAGAGGAACAAACTAGAGATTAGAGGAAAAGGAAAGTTGACAACTTTGCGTATGAATGTGGCATTAAGGAAGGACTAGAAGAAGATGAATTGAAGGAAGTGAAAAATAAATGGTAGAGTGATCTTCTGGATTAACAAGTGCTAGTACTACAGCCATTCCCACTTTTGAAGTAGTGATAGTAGACAGTCCACCTCCTTCATCACAACAGACATTACAAGGTTAAAAGATCACTACTAGAGTAAACACTAGATCTAGTAGACAACATTCACCACTTAAAGGGAAGATTATTGTAAGAGAAGAGAAGAAAACTTAAACTGAGAAGCACATATGGAAGCTTGACATGAAGATGATTGAGGAAAGAGCTATTGAGCAAGGTAAGCTAGTTATAATAAATAGATTCTATGATAGGTATGGTGAGATAGATAAACTTGAGATTGAAGATATTATGGTTAATCATCTACTTATTTTCAATAATACACTATTAGAAATTGAAGCAAGTGTACCTAAAGATCTATATGGGAGATTGGAGAGAAGAAAATAGTTAGCACAGATAGAAGATGAAACAATCAGAAATCAGGAAATTGACAACATGCTACCTATGATATCGTTACAAGAAAGGGAGATAATACTTAAAGAACAAAAACTTTGCTGAGAAAAAAGATCAAAATACTTAAAATCATGGCAAGAAGATATGATGAAATCACTTAGGAGACTCAGAAACTACTAGAGAAAATATTGATGAATCCTATTCCTTAGGAGACTCCCCTTCATAGAGCTACTTTGTCTACAAATTTAGGAATGTGAGAGAGTTCTAAACCAGTTGAGGCAAGTTCAGAGAAGAATGAAGTGAATACACAACCATATTTATATGTTTGCAGAAAATATATAGACAACACAATTCTTGAGGAAGCAAAGTAGAAAGAGGAAGAAGAGCAGAGTGAAACATCGCAAGATGAAGGCCAGGAAGAATAGGAAGAAAAATATGAAAGTAAAACTGAGGTAATCACATCTTCTACTTCATTATTGGCAAGAAAAGAAAATACAATAGATGTTGATGTTGATTGCATGGATGAAGATGAGCTAGTAAAATTGGATTTTACTGCACTCATTAAAGACAAGGAGAGATCATAACAAAAAGGTGACAAAAAGGCTAAGGTAATAACCAAAAAAATTGATACTATGAAAAAATTGCTTCTAGTACCTATTTTTTTCCATCATAGAGATATCATTGAAAACCTGAAGATAACACTTGCTGAATTTGATGGATATTATGATAGTTTGATAAAGATTGCAAAGGAGAAGGTAGAAAAGAACTACTCTGAGAAGAAGTTATCCAAAGTTTACAAGTCCATCTCTTGGGACTTGAGAATTTTGAAGACCACTACTGCTAATGCTAAGAGTTGTATTGGACATGGAAGAAAGCTATTCAGTTACTCCATGAATCCTACTAGGCATGTTCAGAACATTGAAGACATCATTGCCAAGGAAAGGGAAAATTTGAATAATATGATGGACAGTTGTGAAACCTCTTCACAATCTGTAACAGAAATGGACAAGGAATTAATAATATTATTGGAAAAAATGGATAAAGTGGATAATGAAAAAGGGAGATTACTGACTAGATTCAATTCGCTAAAGATTTGTATCACTCGTAAGATATCCATAATTGAAGCACACCTATCAGACTTGGAGAAGACAAAAGATGCATTGGCTAACTCTATGCCTATAGAGTTGAAAGAAGCAGAGACTGCATCATTTGCATTGAATGGACTAATTCATGTTAGTCAACTAGTACTGAAGTTATGGGGTACAAAAGTGAAGATCTTGGAAGATTCCTTTTAAGATGTTCTGAAACTGGTGAGCAAGAAATGATTTTATTACTTTGTATGCACCTTTCTAATTGTTTTCAAAGGGCGAGAAGAGAAGACAAATGAATGAGAGAAGAAAGAAGAGTAAAATGAATAAGGAGAAGGAGAAAATATATAAGAGAAGAAAAGAGAAAAAAATAGAGATTAAGGAGAGACAATTTTGTTTTGTTGGAACACTTAGTCATTTTTTTGTTAAGTGTTGCCATCAATGCCAAAGGGAGAGATTGTTGGAAAGTGATCTATTTTTCATGGTGAGATTCACTTTTTGGTTGTCATTTATGGAAACACATCTTGGTTACAGATCAATTCCTACGAAGATTGAGATCGATGAATTAGGGAAAGATAACTTAGAGGAAGATAGTATG
Source organism: Thuja plicata (assembly GCA_018584345.1). Classification (NCBI taxonomy): domain Eukaryota; kingdom Viridiplantae; phylum Streptophyta; class Pinopsida; order Cupressales; family Cupressaceae; genus Thuja; species Thuja plicata. The sequence goes on along the minus strand of MU224315.1, from coordinate 28,431 downwards.
AGGTAGATTTGACCTCCAGCTAAGATCAATTTTATTTTTTTAAAGATTCCAACAATTTAGAGAGATTTGAAGACAGACATACAACAACAAAATAGTGATATAGAATAGTTGGACGGATGTGATGATTCAGAGAGTGTGACATGGAATCGAGGCAATCAGATTTGGATTATGGTTGTTGATAACCTATACTTTGATAATGTAAAAGTGTCAAATT
>MU224315.1:0-25510 GCA_018584345.1 Thuja plicata | reverse complement strand
ATATATATATATATATATATATATATATATATATATATATATATATATATATATATCTTATCTCTTAACTAAGTCGACTCTCTTAACCAAATATTACATAGTCGGCTCTAAATACAAAATACATTTAATAAAACAAATATCAAATGCAAATTTGACACTTTTACATTATCAAAGTATAGGTTATCAACAACCATAATCCAAATCTGATTGCCTCAATTCCATGTCATACTCTCTGAATCGTCGCATCTGTCCAACTGTTCTGTATCACTATTTTGTTGTTGTATGTCTATCTTCAATTCTCTCTAAATTGTTGTAAACTTTACAAAAACAAAATCAATCTTAGTTGGAGGTCAAATCTACCTCATACTATCTTCCTCTAAGTTCTCTTTCCCTAATTCTTCAATCTTTATCTTCGATGCCCAATAGGAATTGATCTGTAACCAAGATGTGTTGCCATAAATGACAACCAAAAAGTGAATCTCACCATGAAAAATAGATCACTTGCCAACAATCTCTCCCTTTGGCATTGATGGCAACACTTAACAAAAAAATGACTAAGTGTTCCAACAAAACAAAATTGTCTCTCCTTAATCTCTATTTTTTTTCTCTTTTCTTCTCTTATACATTTTCTCCTTCTCCTTATTCATTTTACTCTTCTTTCTTCCCTCATTCATTTCTCTTCTCTTCTCACCCTTTGAAAACAATGATAAAGGTGCATACAAAGTAATAAAATCATTTCTTGCTCACCAGTTTCAGAACATCTTGAAAGGAATCTTCCAAGATCTTCACTTCTGTACCCAATGACTTCAGTAATAGTTGACTAACATGAATTAGTCCATTCAATGCAAATGATGCAGTCTCTACTTCTTTCAACTCTGTAGGCATAGAGTTAGCCAATGCATCTGTTGTCTTCTCCAAGTCTTATAGGTGTGCTTCAATTATGGATATCTTACGAGTGATACAAATCTTTAGCAAATTGAATCTAGTCAGTAATCTCCCTTTTTCATTATCCACTTTATCTATTTTTGCCAATATTCTGGTAATTCCTTGTCCATTTCTGTTAGAGATTGTGAAGAGATTTTACAACTGTCCATCATATTATTCAAAGTTGCCCTTTCCTTGGCAATGATGTCTTCAATGTTCTGAACATGCCTAATAAGATTCATGCAGTAATTGAATAGCTTTCTTCCATGTCCAATGCAACTCTTAGTATTAGCAGTAGTGTTCTTCAAAATTCTGAACTCCTAAGAGATGGACTTGTAAACTGTGGATAACTTCTTCTCAGAGTAGTTCTTTTCTACCGTCTCCTCTGCAATCTTTATCAAACTATCATAATATCCATCAAATTCATCAAGTGTTATCTTCAATTTTTCAATGATATCTCTATGATGGAAAGCAATAGGTACTAGAAGCAATTTGTTCATAGTATCAATTTTTCTGTTTATTACCTTAGCCTTTTTGTCACCTTTTTGTTCTGATCTCTCCTTGTCTTTAATGAGTGCAGTAAAATCCAATTTTACTAGCTCATCTTCATCCATGCAATCAACATCAACATCTGTTTTATTTTCTTTTCTTGCCAACAATGAAGTAGAAGATGTGATTACCTCAGTTTTACTTTCATCTTTTTCTTCCTGTTCTTTCTGTCCTTCATCTTGCGATGTTTCACTCTGCTCTTCTTCCTCTTTCTACTCTGCTTCCTCAGAAATTGTGTTGTCTATATTTTCTGCAAACATAGAAATATGGTTGTGTATTCACTTCGTTCTTCTCTGCACTTGCCTCAACTGGTTTCAAACTCTCTCACATTCCTAAGTTTGTAGACAAAGTAGCTCTATGAAGTGGAGTCTCCTAAGGAGTAGGATTCATCAATATTTTCTCCAGTACTTTCTGAGTCTCCTAAGTGATTTCATCATATCTTATTGCCATGATTTTCAGTACTCAGATATTTTTTCTCTGCAAAGTTTTTTTTCTTTAAGTATTATCTCCCTTTCTTGTAATGATATCATAGGTAGCATGTTGTCAATTTCCTAATTTCTGATTGTTTCATCTTTTATCTGTGCTAATTGTTTTCTTGTCTCCAATCTCCCATATAGATCTTCAGGTACACTTGCTTCAATTTCCAATAGTGTATTATTGAAAACAAGTAGATGATTAACCCAAATATCTTCAATCTTAAGTTTATCTATCTCACCATACCTATCATAGAATCCGTTTATTGTAACTACCTTACCTTGCTCAATAGCTCTTTCCTCAATCATCTTCATGTCAGGCTCCCATACGTGCTTCTCAGTTTAAGTTTTCTTCTCTTCTCTTACAATACTCTCCCCTTTAAGTGGTGAATGTTGTCTGCTAGATCTAGTGTTTACTCTAGTAGTGATATTTTCACCTTGTAATGTCTATTGTGATGGAGGAGGTGGAGTGTCTACTATCACTACTTCAAAAGTGGGAATGGTTGTAGTACTAGCACTTGTTAATCTAGAAGATCCCTCTACCATTTTATTTTTCACTTCCTTCAATTCATCTTCTGCTAGTCCTTCCTTAATGCCACATTCATATGCAAGGTTGTCAAATTTCCTTTTCCTCTAATCTCTAGTTTGTTCCTCTCTCACCTTAGCAGATTTATCCTCATAAGTTCCCCATATGTCCTTAATTATATCAATTTCAGATGCAAGAACATGTTCAACTTGCATAGTAAGTACCTATGAGATTACCTCATATCCCATAGGATAACACCATTTCTTCCTTGGTGTGACTGCCTCAAAGCATACACAATCAGTTTCAACCATGAAACATATTGTATCCTTTTATTTCTCAACTATGTCATCAGATATTTTGTATCTATTTTCATCTGTCTCTGAAGGATTTTGATCATGACAAATAGTCCACCATCAACCCATGTTCTATTTTGTCTTCTGTAACTTTGTGTGATCTGAATATTAGTAGGTATGTCTTATTTCCAACCACTAGGGTGCATACCTAGAAATTTGTGTTAAATGGGGATAAACATATGTACCAATAGTGAGCCAAATATAAAGGTCTTCGTTCTATCTTTCTTTACCAGTTTCACATTTTCAAGAAATTATTGAGCCAACACTTCACATAGGTTATATTCTACATTTTCTTTTACCATTATCCATGCCACAATGATAACTCTTGTAGATACTGAGTTAGGTCTACTATTTTAGTAGAATTTATAGCCAAGAATCATAGCAATTATTCTCACATCTTGTTGAAAGATGTCATTCACAGTCATTGCTCACTTGTCCCATTTGGAGTGAGTTAGGGTTTCAACTTGTTTCTTCACATGTTTCTCTAAAAAATAGGAATGATTATTGTAATTTCCAATCCAGTAATCTCATGAATTGAATCACTATAAATCTTCACAGGGTCCTCACCTATCCAAATGAATTTATCATGTACTCTGCTCAATAATATCTTAAACCATTCTTCTTCATCAAATTCACACAAATTCATAATTTTCATAATACTCAACTAATCAATCTATTTGTATTAATCTCTAATAATTCCTTTATTAGTCATATAATCCATCTAATTAGATATCTCATAAATTCCCAGTATATCATACTAACAATGAATGTAAGCCCTAATATCTTCTACTTGTAGAACTCCGTAGGGTGTCCAGGAAAATGCTCCTTTTGGGTCTTCTTCACAAGACTTAAACGAATGTTTCTTAAACTTATATCTAGGTCGATCTACAAAATCATAAATAATAGGTGCATCCATAGCTAGATGATGTAAATACCTCTTTCACGCTGAATTCTAAGTTTCTACTTCAATCAATCATGCAAGACAAATGTAGGATAGACTAAGTCTCTCTTCTCTCTGATCTCCTTAGGTCGCTCTTCGTCAAATGGTGAAGAAATAGATCTTCATATGGTGATTTATACATTGTTTAAGTTATAAAATTTCACTTTACCTAATACTGTCTAATTGGTTGTAGATATTGCAATCAAAATATATGCGTCAGCTAAAGTTGTGATCTTAACTATATACTCCATGATGTCATCCATATTCATACTTAATCATGCATGAGCTCAATCTACACATTAAGGGGTGGGATATAATCTGATGTCTTTATCCAATGCTTCCCCTAAGGCCATGATTGGTGAATTAGGTCGATTCTACTTTACTACTTTCAGGAGAAGATCCAGTAGCATCTATTGTCTCACCCTGAACCTCTGTCTCACTTGTTTCTTTGATCTTTCGTATCCTACCACTGATGTTATCTTCTAATTTCTTAAAACAACTATCAAATCATTCTTCAAATCTACAACACTTTTACCAATATCATTTCCATTCTTCCATGTATTAATAGGAGGTGGTACTCTTCTATTGTTTGGTACATTATACCTACAAAACTTTGCTATATGACCTGGATTATTGCATCTGTAACATACAGGGGGTCTTCTTTCCTGATTTACTTACAGCTTATAGTACTTCACAATGTGGAAAATTTTACTACATTTTTAGCATGTAGGTTTCACTATAGGTTCTCTTCCATTCTCTTGTCTATATCCAGGTTGATTAGGTTTCTTGCATTCTTCTTTCTTGTGCCCATATCCATTACAATTAAAACAATAGCCAAAAAAGGTCTTAAAATGGATATTACCTTTGTAGTATCTTTTCATGTGTCAAAACTTGTTACATCCAAAGCATCTACCTCTGAAAGGTCTGATCTTCTCTCTAGGTTCTTCAATAGTAGGTTTTTCAACATGAATCTTTGCATCAGATTTGTTTTCTTGATTCTTTGAGCATTCAACTTCATTGAAGAAAATACTAGTCATATCTCCTATAGGTTTCTATCTATCTCTTTGTCCATTGATCAAATTATTTTTGCTTTGAAGTTTCTCAATGTGTTTCTTTTCCTCAACAAGTTCACCTTTTATAATTTGATTATATTTCTCCAGTTCTAGATACTTGTTCTTGTAGTTGTCAACCTCATTCTTCATTTGTTCTAATGCACTATTCAAGGTTTCTTTAATCTTCTTATTAGCATCCTTTGGTAACTGTATCTCTTTAGTCATAGCTTCATTCTATAGTTTCAAGGTTTCATTTTCTTCTTCAAGTTGTTTCATCTGATCTGAATTGCCTTTGTCTAAATCTTCTTTTATTTGAACCACAAGATCTTGTCTCTCACTTCTAAAAGGTTCAAGTTGTTCTCTGAGTTTCTTTATAAATTTTTTAGCTCTTTGCATGTTAAATATTAATTCTCCATTCTCTTCTTTTGCTTTGTTAAGGTCTTCAAGTGCAGCATCAAAGTTCTCATGCAAACTGTCCAAATTCATTATGATCTCCCTTAAGCTGTTAGACTTTCTCTCCAAGGACCAAAATATATGATACCAATTTTCAGGAATAGGTAATACTAAGAAGGGGGGTGAATCAGTATTACAACACTTATTAAAAATTTTCAACAAATTAAACATTAACCATATGCTTGCAGAAATGAAAAGAACATAAGAAAATAACACAGTACTCATAACACCATAATTTTGTTGTCAAGGAAACCTTGGCCAAGGGAAAACCCTGGTGGGGATGGTACCCACAAGCATGCACTAAAGAATAGTGTCCCTGTTAGGAGACCTATCATTGTTAGGAGCTAAATATTACATGGTACATTTCCTTGTTAAAGGAATTACAACCCTGTTAAAGGTATACAACACCCTGTTAGGGGCCAACTAAGCTTAAAGCTCCTACAATGTAATTCTATTATAAAATGTTCTCAGTAATAAACAAAACAAGCATCTCTAATGCTTAGATAGTTCCAATCATAGCTCATCAATGATCTATGTCATTTTCTCCTCTATAATTCACATATCATCCATCCAATCATCTCACATACATCCATATCTTCACTCAACAAAAATTTCTCCATATATATATATATATATATCATATCTCTTAACTAAGTCGACTCTCTTAACCAAATATTACATAGTTGAATGTCAATACAAAATACAGTTAATAAAACAAATATCAAATGCAAAGTTGATGCTTTTACATAATCAAAATATAGGTTATCAAAACTCATAATCTAACTCTGATTTCCTGGAGTCCATGTCATACTCTCTAAATCATCGCATATGTCAAATTGTTTTGTATCACTGTACTGATGTTGGTTGTCTATCTTAAAATCTATCTAACTTGCTGTAAAATTTACAAAAACAAAATTGATCTTAGGTAGATGTCACATATACCTCATACTATCTTCCTCTATTTTCTCTTACCCTAATTCATTGATCTCGATCTTTGATACCCAGAATACCTCTATAACTCTACTTCTGTACTTAGTCAATTTCAGAGTCATAAAAACCCAACTTCATAGGATTCGATCAGTAACCTAGATGTGTTTTGATAAATGACAACCAAAATGTGAATATTACCATGCAAAATAGATCACTTTCAAACACTAACATGGGTTTTCTTTGTTAGCAAATCTTGTGTCACGTGTCTATACATTTCAAGAATGTTTCTATGAATGTGTTACATGCTTATTGATTTATGAATTGAAATAACATACAAAAAGATAAGATAGCATAAATGGTTGGTAATACAATTTATTGATTACAAAAGGATAAAGGTTAATTAATAAAAATTTTGAGGTACTGATTCACCCCTCCCCTCTCAATATATCATTCCATTATTTCTAATAGAAAATGTGTGCCTTAAAATAGTGGTGATGTTCTTATAGAATTCATGTATTATGAAAGGAAATAGAAATTTTTTCGTCAAAAGGGAGAATAACAGACCATGTGAAATATTAGTAGTTCACTATTAAAAGGCACCAAGTTAAATGAGAGCAATAATAAGGTCATGACAGTGATATAGCACTAGGGATAACTTTAAGAATCCCCCCCTTAGCAAAATATGTGAAATTCTAAGAAATCCTACACTATTTTAGGAGGAAAAAATTAAAATTAATGGCAAAAATTTTCAATTAGAAAGGATAAAATATTAATTTTACTAGCGAATTATTTTCAATCGTATGAAAATTCTACAAAATTCTAGTGAATCTTTCATTATTAAAGAAAATCGCTTAATCAATTATCAAAGTCAAATGTTAAATTTTACCATTTTATACAGTTGGATGATCAAAAGGCATGAATTATATTTCTGGCCAAATTATTAAAGGACACAAAGATTTCACCGAAAGTCTCCGGAATAGAGACACATATAAACTGTATTACGTGCGAAACTTCAAAAATCCACAATGTTTCATAGAAAGTGTGTAAAATAAAGACACGTGTTGTATGAAATATATATATATATAATTAACCTCCTCTAAATATATCTTTATAACACCATTGGTGAATATGGGTCATCGATAAAGACAAACTTTTCAAATTGGAGGCGAAAATTTTCAATTTACCATGTCCAAAAATTAGATTCGATAGGCGATACTGTGAAAGAAAAGGAGAAAATTACATAAATTGATGTGCGATGGGCCTGGGCATTCGACCCAAATATTTATAATTTTTTGGTGACATGGGAAACCTGATATACATATAGTATTCACTAAATCCTAGGTCACTGACATGAGACATTCGCCAAATGGTGAATATTCGCTACTAAAATTATCCATGTATAGCACATCATCTACTCCCAAGAAGTAGCTATGTGATTTTTCAATCTTAAGAAAAGTATTCTATAATGTGATATGGGTTGGGAAATGATTGAATAACAATATTTATCAATAGTATACATATGAAAATATTGAAGGAAAGATGTTTTTGAAAGTAGGATAGTGGCATGTAAACAATGAAAGCAGTGTATAAGTCAGTGATGTATAGTGCAAGAGTCATTGGTTAATAACTAAAAATTTAAAAAAACTCAAAAATATTAGGGAAGAAGGTAATAAATAAGTGACATAAAATGTCATAGAGGTTTCCTTACTCATGACAGCGAGTCATGCACTTGTTATGCCCTGCATACCCGTCCCTACAATTTGTGTGCAAAATGTTGGGTCCCTCTTTTTGCTTTGGCTCTTGCCTTGTTTTCTTTGTTTTCCTTGTTTTCTTCTCCAGGATTTCCCTCCCGTGAGGTTTGTTTTCTTTCTATTTTTTCCTTTTGTGCTTTTGGGACCCGGTCCAGGAGTTTGTTCTCTCCAAAGCCAGATTTTGGACTTCGGGATTCTCCTTCACTATGTCTCCTTTCGCGAGAAGGCATAGTTGCGTGGAATGCCCGGGCCCATAGTCCAGAGTTCTACCCATTCAGGAGTTTGCGAAAAGGAGTGTAACTTGTTTTAACCTAAGAGTATAAATGGAAATTACTTGTCACTTTCACAATTACCATCACTAAAAACACTTAGAGCATTCAGAACGATTCTTAGGTGATTAAACTGTGATTAAGCTGCGAGTTGTTCTGTGCTTAGTGGTCAGTTACGAGGTGATTTGTGATGACTATTTGTGTTCATTCAAGGGTAGACTGGTTGCAAAGTGTTCCTGGTGTGCTCCTCTCCTGCTATTATTTGGATTTCCAGGTAGGTCCTCAGCTTTTTCTCTGGTTTCTTGTTGTTCCTTGTTTTTCTTGTCATTTCCTTCTTGGTTTTTCTTTGTTTGGTTTGCATTTTTGTTCTGCCTCCCATTGGTGGGTTGGTTTTTCCTGAGGGTTGTCCACTCTCTATGCAGTTGTAGGCTAGTGTGCAATGTATGTTGTCTTAGGGTATTTTGTGTACTTGTGTAAATGTTGTATAAATCTATAAATAGTTCATAAATACAGTGTATTTTAATTTATATATGTTTCAGCCTTCGACCCTCTATAAATTGGTGTGTATATCTTGTGTATATTCCCCCAAGCTGACGAGTTCATCACACTATTTCATATTTTTTCTCACCATACTGAGCTCGTCGAGATGAAGTTTCCACGGTTCAAACTCGGCACCCCGCTGGCTCGAGCCATGGTGGCTTTCTCTCTCTCTCTTCTGTCTCATCAACTTAATGATGAGATTAAGTTCCCACGAGTGGGAATTCAAACCATTTCCCATTTGGAATTTAATTTACCCCATGTCAGTCCACTTTCCACCATTAATCCCTTTATGTCAACTGTCAGGTGACCACATGCCAATCCACATCAGCCAAGTATGATTTCTTATTGGTCACGTCGACACGGCAACAACTAGTTTATCTAGACTCTGGGTCCCAAGCAATCCCTTTTCTTTCATCTCCTCCTATCACTTGGTTCAACACCCTGAAGTCCCATTCACATCTATTTCAAGTATTCAGGGGTTTTTGATGTATGCTAACACTTGTTGGATAGGTGTAGGGTGGTAACGAATTCCCCGAAGTTCCTAATATTCCTTTATATATCATGTTCTAATGGTTCTTCAGTCTTGCAGGTTGTGGATAAGTTGATCAAAGATGTCTGAAGTAATCACCCCTCCTGATATCCCGGAGCTACCCACCACTTCCACCCAGGCGGCCACAAAAACCAAGGCTGAGAAGTTGTTAGCAAAGCTTCCCTTGACCTCCAAGTATCCAAAGGAGGGTGTCCTCATAGGATCCAAGGTGGAGTCCAAAGTTCAAGAAATAATGGACACAGAGCCCAGACCTTAGGCTGAAATGAAAGGCTTGATCCAAGTTGTTTACAGGTTGAAGGCCACCGAAGACAATTCAGCTAGCCACTTCCAGCATCATTAAGGCAACAAACTTTCCTTGTTTGGTGCAATCACCAAAGTTAATACTCCAATTAAAAACTTTGTACAATGCACCTACTTAGACCATTCTACTTCCAGATCCCTAGCCATTACAGTATCTAGCAACAATTGTCACCTTGGATGCAACAACTTTTGCCTCAGGGCTGGGGATCCCACAGTTTAAAGGATCCATTATCCAGAATCAAGTCCACATTGCAAGAGTTCAAGGATGCTACCCTCATTTCCAAGAAATATCTCAATAGCCACTAGCTAAAGTTAGAAATTACCCACAGGGAGTTCAAGGAACCCATTCAGGCAAGCATTGTATTCTTGTGGAGGATCTTCAGATTGCCCCATGCCCAGGATTTCTCGGTAATGGATGTACTACTTTCTTTAATACATCACCACATGTAGTTAGACCTTCAACTGGGCGGCTATCATAGCCAATCAGGTGGATACATAGCTGAAGGGCGTCGTCCATAATTCCAAGTTTTACATGACATCATATGTGCTATGGGCACTAGCCCAAGAGAGACCGACTTTTATAGGTTTGGGAACAGTTGGAGAACTTGGAAATGGGTCGGGCCAAGTAACACCATGGGATCATTATCCCCAAATACAATGGGAACTCAATTTCTCAAATTTCTACTGGGTAAATGATGCTTTCATTTACCATAACATCCTAACACTTACTCAAGATTCTGGGTATCGATTATCACAGGTGGCGATGATTTTGGTCAGCACCTATGGCCGATATTTTATTCAGTTCTAGCACCATACCTACATTCGGGTGACCAACTTCTCTGGGAAGCCCCATCTTCTTCCCCGGTATTGTGGGGACATAATTATTCTTTTAGAGTTCTTCTGGGAGATGATGGATCTTCACGCCTTCTTTACATTAAAGAAGGTCATCAATGTCCCATTCCCATTTTCATCCGGGAATTATACATGTATCCTCACCACGGAAAGGGAGGTAGATAATGAATTGAAAAGCTTGGGACTAGTGGAATTCCACCACGCCAGGAAAAACTATGATCCTATAGGAAATATTGCCACAGTGCTTCCCCGGGCATCCCCGCCACATGAAGAAGATATTGAAGATTTTTGGGTAGACTGCCAAGATAGTTTTGATCTCCGAGCCTGAAAACATTCATGGATAAGAAAAGGGCTCATGAAGACACTTGATTTTTGGACTTTTCTGAAGGGATTTTTAGATGATGGGCCGCTAGAGGACCCAACATACAAGGGACAGGGGTTAGATAAGTTAGATCTCCCTCCAGTGGACTAAGCCACCCCTGACTATTTAATAATTGAAGGGGTATGTCATCCTATTGTAGAAGCAAGTCACCAATATTTTTCCCAAGTGTGTCCCAAGAGCACCTGGAAGAAACCAATGGTTAGTAAGGCCACTCCCTCTTCCACCAGTGCTGGACCTACTCCATCTTCCACCGCCACTAGGCCGAGCATGAGGAAAGGAAAATAAAAAGAGGGCACCCCAGCCAAGGTGCCTCCCCAGGTTCCCACCTTTTTAATGGCACAACTACAAAAACAAATGAAGTCGGCAAGGCTGGCCAGCCAGCAGATAAGTAAATAGATATCCTCCAGCCTCCTTGTAACTCCAATGGCATCTGCTCACCTGGCAAGATCCTCATCATTGGCTGCGATGATGAGCAGATAGAATTTTGCTGAGGCGGAGTCTACCATCATTTTAGAGACTGGGGTTCCAATAAAGAGAAAGAAGAAGAAGAAGGTGACCCCACACCAAGCATAGCTACCAATCCCAGTATGCCAGATGTGCCCCCGGTGGATGTCAGTTCAGACTCTCCTGAACTTGAAAATATTTCTGACTCCTCACCCCCACACAATGAATTTGATGACACTTTCTTAGTGGAAGAGCTCATGGACATCCAATTGGGTATAAGTCACATGGTGGAGGAAATTGCCACTCAGGATAAGAAAGAGGCCCCCATACAAAAATAAATCCTGGAAGAGGAGGCTGCATCAGAACAAGAAGGGGCCCAAGTAGGAAAAGACACCAGTGTAGGAGACCGAAGACACACCAAGGAAACCCACAGATGAGAAACCGATGGTCAGGGAACCCAGACCCATGGGATCAATGGTGCCCCCATTCATCATGCTCTAGACACCTTTGGTTACTCTAGGTAATCAAGTTCCCTAGATCACATTTGGTGAGGTAGTAATGGTGGCCATATTGTTAAACTTTGGCCAAAGACCTCACCCACCACCAGAGGATGTTTTGATGGAGGAAAATGTTCCAGTAGAGGGGGCTGATGAATCCCAAGAACAACAACAACAGATTAATTAAGAATTCCTGGACAATGAAAATGCAAGATAAGCTGACGCCGGGAGGGACTAAGAAGTCCCTGAAGATACAAGAAATGTTGAGACCAGAGAAAAGGTTCCAGACATCACAATAGAGAATGCCAGCATGGCAAAAAATACTAAAGGCTCTAGAGAACAAGAAAAGGAACAAGAGAAAGAGAGGGAGAAAGAGCTCAAAGATAATGTACATTCTGGGAACACACCGCCAAATTTTGAAAGGAATCCCGATGCACAGGTCCTAATTACAAAGCCACCCTAGCCACCCCAATGGCTAGTAGAATTAAGGAAGAGGAAGGCCCTGACAGTAGCAAAAAGTGCTCCACTCTCTTTGGCCAAAATGATGGCTAGAAATGCAGAGGCCTAGAAGCCCAAGAAAGCGCAGATAGTCCACACTCTCCATACTAGGCAAGTGAGAAACACAGTTGCGACTATCGCAACACCCCCTCTAGGTGTAGATGTAGCAGCCATAAGGCCCAAGGACTATAACATAACAGAAGTGACACTGGGGAGAAGAGACAAGAAAGGTGAATTGGAATTTCTCAGAGAAGCCACTAAGGTAGTAGAGGCCAGGTATATCAAGTAGGGCCAGAAGTTGAAGGAGGAAAGAGAGACTAATGCCAATCTCCTCATGCTTCTGGCAGAACTAACACAGCCTTTGGTCAAGATCCACTTGAGAACCCCTTCCTCTGGAATGTCGCTTGCACAGGGCAATGTAGATTCTCTCTAGATCATGAAGAAGAAGGAATGAGCAGTAGATGGGTGGGTCTTTGATTAGGTAGCCTCCATGAGACAATTTCTAGCAGCATCTCTCCCAAACCTTTATCGAGTTGACCTCCAAATCAGTCAGGAAAATGGCTCCGCTATTATATGGGAGAAGATTTAATGAAGTATGAAAAATGGAAGTTCAGGCTGGAGGATATTCACAACATAGGAGAAGAAGCTACCACAGAGGCAGGGATTTTGGGAGATGAATCATATGACCCCCTCCAAGCCTAGTACTCTAGACTTGTCCTCAATATTGAGTTGTGCAGGGAACTTGTTAAGGCCTTGAAAGAAAAGGTGGTAGCGGCTTAATACCCCTTGGGCCTATTTCAAGAATTTTCTACTGGAGTATCGCAAGTCACTCCCTTCACCACCAGAACATGTACCTCAGAGGACTATGTCCTTAGCAAGTTTGATGAATAGATGGAGTCCCTGTATCTGCCTGCCAGATATTTTGACCACGGTAGGTTATCCAGACTATCCAAGACAATGATCTGGTCGCTTGATGCCATCAAGATGGTAGATAAGTTTCCTAACCGGGCCAAAGATGTTGAGGAGAAATTGGAGGTTGTTTGTAGTCAATGGGACAATATTAAAGATATAGATGAAGAAGGCATAAGCCAAGTGTTGAAGACATTGAAAAGAAGTAAGAAGCAATAAGGTTCTCCAGAGTTTGAAAAATCCTATCAACCATGTATCGGTTGCATTCTTTATTATTTGGAGGTGCAAGCTCCCAGATCCAATGTTATTTTTAAATTATTTAAATTGACCCGTGTCTTGGTTCCCAAGGCGGACCGGTCACTTTCAAGGTAGTTAATAAAGGGTGTCAGAAAGCAGGTAACTGCAACAAGGCATGTTGGCTCCACAAGAGGTTTCTAACAGATGGTCTTCCCAAGGCGCTGCTTCAACGTAACACCTGGCACATCAAAGACAACAAGCCACTCTCCCATTTATGAGGCATGTAGCCTTGATCCCCGGGGGATCAAATTTCTTCTTGTATCCTCCTGGCCCTCTTCTCAACGCTGATTCTTCCACTCCTCTTCTCTTGTCTTATTCTCCTAACATGTCAGACCCTTTTTCATCTTGAGGTTTTTTGTAGCGGGGAGTAGGTAGTACCGGCCACCAAAAATAGTATTATATTGTTAAGTGTAAAATAAGTTAGGTTACTTTTAGGTCAGAACTTATGTATGAATAATAAGTCTGACCTCATTCCAAGGGTCAGCAAAATTGATGATTTTGTAGTCCATAGCTAATAGCATTTTGGTTTTCTCAGTTCTTAGTTACAGAGCTCAATGCTCCTTTTTTTTAAGAAGCATTCAATAGTTAAGTGCTCCCCTGGAGCCACAATTGTTGTATGCACCAGTGCTTGCTAGAAATATGTTAATGAAGAAGGAAGGGTTATATCAATGATTTTGTTAGCATTTTGATCTCTAGATTAATGATATTTTGTGTTGTATGTTCTTTATGTCCCTTGCTCTAATGTTTTAAGTAGATTAATGACCTCCTTTTCCTCTGCTATTGATTGAATATGAATTGATGGTTCTGTATTTCTTCATTATTTAGTGTACCATGTTAGAGCTTGGTTGTTGTTTCGAATATTTGGCATGACTATAGGTAGATGAAATATTCCTAACTCTGCAATATTTTTTGAAGTTTATTTGGTAAAGTTAATGAACTATTGTAGGAACCCCCACTCACTTAAATCCTCAGAGAAGATGAGTCAAGATAACTAGCTATCCCCCTAAACAAAACAGTCACATTCCCAACTAAGCTCCCGCACTGTCGAGACCTGACTCTTACGTGCTTTAAGGACTGGGGAATCTCATTTCCTCAGACAACCTTTACAAGCGAAGTTGGCCAGTACCCCGGTACCCGGTGACAACTTACATCTGTTGGCGGACCCGGTCACAAAGCCCCGTCAACAACACTATTCTAAGAGATTTTATTGTTTTCATAATCATGTTAGAGATCTAATCACTATTATGTAGATGTTCACTTTTATTTTATTTTGGCATTCATCCTTCTAGAAAATGCTCACCAAAACAACATATGTAAAGGGTATTAATGAAAATCCAAGGCTAAATATTGATTTAGAGTAGTAGCGTTCCTGATTATTTTAGAAGGTTGGTGTTGTGCTTGCGAGGGGCTGGTGATTGTTTTCAATGGTCAAAGGAAGGTGTTCACTATTCCTCTCAGCATGGTGATTTGTCCTCATAGAAATTAGGTTCCTAATGAGGCATTAAAGGTTTTCAAAGAAATGCCTCAAATGAACATGTTCTCATGGAATGTGATGATTGCATGATATGCACAAATTGATCCAAATATTTTTTTAAAAAAACTTATTTTTAAAAACTTGGGAAACAGTGAGAAAAATAGTTATGATAAGTAAATTTATCCCATTTTATTTTTTATATAATTATTATTCTTACTTTGTAGAAGGGTAAGATATTATAGGATATTCAAATCCAAGAATTATATTGATATATCTTGCCAGCATAAGAAAACTTGGCACATAGGGATCAGAAGTTTCATTCTGCATTATGAGACCCCAAAAACTTATATTTATGTGCATTAAATTAGGTGTCAAAAATGTTTCTTTAACAGGAAAAATACCTTGAGTATCTAAAATTAATTTAGAAAGAAGATTAAGCTAATATCTGACATAATGTCAATTCCATAAATTCTAGGAAAGTTGAAAACTACAGTCACATGCTATACAAAAATATTGTACAATATATGCTAATATTACTCACAATCGTAGTCCATTTTGAACACTCTAATACACTTCAAAATCATTGTGTACTACCTGAACTAATCCAATTTCTACTAATAACAAAAGCAATTTTATTTTTTATTTTTTTAATTTAATTATTTATTATTATTTTTTTATTGTTTTTTATCGGTGAAAGGCCTAAGCCATGGATTTAATTATATTAAAAAGTGGTAAAGTTACATTGTCTCCATTCACTATGGGCACTGGTAGGAAAGAACATAGAAGAAAACCTCTAGTCTAGCCCGGGACCAAGGTCCAAAAACAGAATAGATAGTCTGAGTTAGAAATAGAATAGATGGAGGCATACCTCCATTTACATCTAGATACCTCATTAGAGATATCCATTATCCTTTCAAATCTTTTCTATTATATAGAGCTCCTTGGAAATATTTGGCCCTAATTTCTCACTAATGGCTTGTTGGGTAAATCCTTCATTTTTTCTTGTATTCTTTCTACAGTGTCCTTTTATCTGATCATGCACAGACATTACTTACACAAAGACTATATCTACATGGTACATTAATAATCTATCCCATATGAAATTTAAGATAAGATAAACTCTTGTAATATCCAAGGCCTTAACTAATTTTATTGTGATCAGAATCTTCAAATATTTTGAAAGAAGACAGAAAACATCAATAAAATTTTCCTAAAATTCTACGTTTATGATTATATATTAAAGAATTGATTTATATATCCCTTAATGTATCTTTTTATTACCTATTTTATATATAGAAACCAATAGTTAACATTATCATCATAATCTAAGTAGTAGGTTTTCATATGATGTTTCCATTTCTTTCTAAATAAATATCTGTAGTATAGATATTTTAGAGATGCAGTAATTGAAAGAAAAATGGTGGTATTTAATTTCTACTGAATCTAAACCAAACTGTAACTAAATTTCTCATTAGAATCCTAGCATTCTGGTAGTGAAAAGATCTAAAGATAAAGTTTAGATACAATAACAATATACATGTAACAATAACGCTGGGATAACATTTTGAATAGCCTAGTTAAGTTAAGATTCTTATTAGGGATATCTGACACACCAATGGGAAACTTATTAGTTGACCTAGATTTTACTGAGGGTCAGAGGTGCTCCATACATAGATGAAAGAGCACAAGCCTATTCAAGAAAATACGTCCATGGTTTTAGTTATTGAGGGGGAGTCCTCATTTTTCTTTTTCTTCCACCTTGGGCTGGATTTATTTACCCTTTCAACAATTTATTTTTCATCATTTGAGTCACTAAAACCTTCTCTATCAATTTTACCCACATCATCTTCATGCCAATAATTATAGAACCAATCATCTTCCTCTGGAGACCTTACATGGAGGTAAAAAAAATAGAAAATCTAGATTTCTTCTGATGATGGGAGTTCTTGAGATAAGCGTTGATAGGTCATTTGTAACTAGAATAGGGGAGGAAGAAATAGGTTTGCCATTACTCATTGGCATATTGTAAAATTAGGGTCTTGTGATTAACAAATCTCCATGAATATTTTGAATAACTAGATCTACTCCTCCTAAATATTTGTATTTAAAAATGTGCGTGAAGAGCCTCCCAATGTCATATTTCCTAGGATCTACCTGAATTGCCATGTCTATGAAATTTTTTGGGATATCTGAGTTGACTCAGTATCGATCTTTGTTGGAAAGGAATTCAAGCCCCAGAATCCTAAAAATGGCTCTAAGAGTTAGGGCATGTGTATTCATCATAACCGCCTTTATTTTATTAATAGTGATTTCCCCCTCAAAAGGTATTCAAGGATTGGAGCCTTTCAACTTAATCAAGGTGGACATTTCTCAAAAAATAGGGTGAAATGCCAAGTAGATAGAATAACCTTAGAGGGAGCTAAATGCATATATAACCAGTTAAATGAGGGCAGGCCCTATATTGTCTCTTCCACCACCTAACCTTTGGACTACTCTGGCATTAGAATGAGAAGACCATGGGACACTTGTGAGCTGGCCAAGAGGGGAAATCAATGGAGATGGAATTATTGGTGTACGGTTACTTCTACTAATTGTTAATACACCCGTGAAATACAAGAACAATATTAAGAATAAAGTTATTTATTTGTCTAAGTAGATATGTATATGATATATATTTTTATATCTAAGTCTATAATATATGTAAATATAGGGGAGGATATATCACAAAATAAATATATTAGAATAAATATATATAAATAATATTTATCTATATTATATACAACTAACAATATATATGAAAAAATATAAATATGTATCTATATATGGATATACGTTAATATATATAGATATACATCTCTATTTATATCAATATGATCATATTTATTTAAACACATAGATTTATTCATATATATTTCTATATTTATTTATTTGATATTGATTATATATATTTATGGCTCATTATACCATAAATGTCAGTATAAGAAGATGCGGGCTTATTACTGTTACTTTTACGTCATTTATTTTATAGTTTTGTTATTTTAAATAAATGTTGTATAAAATTATAGTGACGTGATTTTTCAATAAAAAATCTACTTACTACCAAGTTAACGATACAACATGTTACTATGAAATGTAAAGAACTGCAAATTTTTGATATGATGCATATGATCCCTATAAGAGATGATATCCTTTGAGAGATAATTTCATTGAACGTAAAAAGGAAATGTAACTACTGAATTTGAATTAAAGAGATATGAAGCCATTTAAGGAGTATAATGCTTCCATTCATGAATATAGGGCCCAGGTCTATATTAATACCACATATTGTTGCTAAAGAAGTAAAATATATAGATCTTTACAAGATGGAGGTTACTATAATGTCTATAAAGTTGTACTCTATTGCCTGGTATAAACTGAAATTATATAGTGAAAACATATTTCTATAGTCTATTTTGAGTAATACCCAGAGAGCCAAAATGACAGTTTTGGGTTATAAGTTACTAATATCCTATGAGCAATATCCTAATGATTACATCTTAAACATATTATCTTATAAAATCTAATACATTATAAAGTGATTTCCTAGCCAAGCTGGATTTCTTTTCCTTTACTTGATATCTTCCCTCCTAAGGAAGAAGGGTCCATAATGGAGGAAGGAATCCTTCCTTGCAACTCCAAATATTCATCACTATCATCATCAGGGACAATGATCACCAAAGTTGAGCTTGTCCCATGCAAAGCATCCCCAAAACTGACAATGTTTTCATACTTTAAGTATGTGGAAAACCAGTTGGGGTTGTCTGGGCACTTGACATGTAAGAGTGCAGTCAGAAAATTCAATTTTTTGCCTCTTCTCACAAATGATGAGTTGAATGCCTCCCTACTTTCATTTCATAAAGTAGGGTTTTGAGGAGCTTAATTGTCCCCTATGAGGGATTTCCCATAGTTCCTGGCTTTGGGGATCATCAGGGCATGATCAATGTTGTAAAAAACAATATCAATATCCCCAAGCATCCCCTTTTTGAATATTGTTTCACAAATATCCTTTGTGATACTCTTATCCTTCTCAAGGAAGATTGACAGGGGAAGAAACATTGATCCAATGTCAGAATTCACTCTTTTCCTGTCTATATTTTCCAATTAATCTTCTCCTAAAAACTTCACTATTGCCTCCACCACTAATATGTTATTGAGTTTTATAATACCTCTAATTCTTTGTTCCATTATCTTGTTCTTTACTTTAGTCTCTCGCTTTCCCCCTTGGAGTCTGATTGGAGTATCCATAAACTATTTCTCCTTTGCACACCTAGGTAGAATAAAAATTGAAGCTCGATGAGTGGCAGATGTCCTTAAAATACATGTAAACTTGCTAGGGCCGATATTAGGTGTCTTTGATGTATCAAGTGTTAGATGTTGTTATTAATATTGGCACAAAATTTTGTTGGAGAGTAATGTTATATTGATTTAAAGATAAATTACATACATATCCAGAGGTAATATGAGTGAGATGTCCTATCAAGATTTTGGCCTTTGCACTATTAATTTCTATCTTTAGTAAGATTTATACTCTAGGACTTAATTCCATGAAGGAAAGACTAATTTATTAATTATCATAATGTTTTGTAAAAGCCTATAAGTTGGTAGCTCAAGGATGAAGTGTGTGCAACATTAATGAGCTAAACATTTATCCTCGTGTTGCTTAGCAATAGGTCATGCTTTACTTTACTTCGTTAGACATGCATACTTAATTATACTTGAAGGGTTAATGATTTTGTGAGATCTGTTAGATCACAAAATCTTTCATGATCTATTTAGTGTTACTATCACCTATTTATAGTGATTTCTCCAAATCAAAAACTATTGAAGTCTACTAAGTGTTTTTTATACGACTAAAAGTATAACTATCCATTTGTTTTAATCTTTTTGTTCCTTTATAATTAATATTATATTTTAACAAGTACACATATAACCTTACCATATAAAAAAGATTCAATTAAGGCTTCTTATGATAATAAATAATAATAAAAATTCAGTAAGTGGTATGAGTTAAGAAAGGTTCAAGGGTTAGGGTGAACCGGTTACATCCTATATACCAGGATAAAAAAATCCATGGAGGATATTATTGAGATTCAGAAGGTCCAATGAGAGTAGAGGATATTGTTTCCCCTAATATCAATAAGCGGTAATAGGGAAGAAAGAAGAATCGACTGAGAAAAGTCAGGAAAAGACCCCCAATCTTACTGGTACCAACTTTTCAGAGATATCCTAGAGGAACTATAATCGAATACATCCTGAGGCATAAGATAACTGATATTGTATTCCCAAGATGTGTTTGTGTGTGTGTGTGGAAATTTTTTTGAGAAAAGGGATAGGGGATAAAGTAAGCAATATTAGAGAAATCAAGTTTCACCCTAGGACAGTACTCTTAAGAGAAGACTTCCCAAAGAGGATATAAAATTTTTTTATAAAAAAAAAGACTCCTAGGGACCATTAATCTTTGGAAGAAGCTATGGGAGTGGATGAACACCAAAATTTTGAAGACAGTCAGGGACCACAATATAGAAAGATTCTGACAAGTCAGGGATAAAATATGTTGAGATTATAAAGGAAAGGGAAAGTAATAAAATAAATGATCCCCTCTATTGGGAAAAGGACATAATGGGTTCTTTTCATGAAAAGACAATGGAATTAGAAGAGCATAAGAATTAGGAAAACCAATATCCCAGAATCAATAGATATGGAAGTTATTTCATGCAAGCAAAAGTGTCAAACAATTTCTAAAAAAGGAAAATCCATTGCGAGGCCGCATAAAAGGGATCGCTTTGCATAGGAAGGAGGTAGAAGGCACTAAATCCCCTGGAAGGTAAATTACCGAAAACACTAAAAGTTTACAAGGGTGATAATTTAAATATAGGCCCTTGATAGGATATTTCAATTATGCCTAAGAAAGATCCTATCAAGACCCTAATTTCCTGTCATGTGTAAATGTTATACTCATCTAACCCCTCCCATGTACGGAGTGTTCAAACCATTATTTAAATCATAAGTTCATGAGTTTTGAGTACATGTGATAAAAGCATAGGTTTAAGTGACATAGCAAATTTTAGTGGGAGGTTAAACGAAAACTGAATCTCAGAGTGAACCACTGAAGCAAATCAGCTAGGCAAAACTACCAAAAACACGTTCTACAAAAATTCACATACTTTGAAGATGGCCTTGAAATATTTTGGCTACAACCATCTCAATGGTGGCAGTAGCATTTCAAAAGATATTGGTGATACCAGGTTGAATTTTTATGACTTGGAAATTTTTTAGAAAAGAGTACATATCCCACCCTTACATTAACACAGAAGTTGGTTGAGAGTGGGTTAATCCAAGCAACAGGTTTTCCTATTGCCATCCAGGCCCCAGAAATAATAATGGAGTGCATAGCCCTATTCAACCCTGGCATTCAGGAAATAAGGAATTCAAATAATGAAGTGCGGTTAACCCTAGATATTAAATCAATGTAGAATTACTTTGGCCTTTCAACCAGAGTTGAATATTTTGACTGGGACATCTCAATGTCTGCCTCATATTTTAGTAAATAGAAATCACGGTGGAGAGGCGAGATGATAGCCGATTGGTTTCTATCCAAGAGAGCACCAAGCTCTAAACTTCTGAAGACTCTATATAGAACCAATCACAAAAGAGAGATCATGGATATCCTTGTTCTACTATATCATCTAAGGGGGAATGAGGATGCCCTAACTTTTGAGTGGTGGTGTTTCATTGTATAAACTATATGTGGTGAGAGTAGATATATTGACTGGGATCAACTACTAAGTGACAAATAGACCAAAATGCTCATTATAGCTAAATGCACATCCTTATTCCATATGTCTTCCTATATCATTTATGCCCTGGCCTATATACACACTTCTCCTAGCCTACCTAGCTCAGAAGAATATGAGGAGGATATACAAGTATATAATTTTTATTCATGTTTGCAGATGCATAATATTCACGAGAGTTTCCGGAGGATAAATAATCCATTCACCATGAGATTATGTAGGGAAATCAAAGCCTATCCTGAGTAGATAATTTCCTTGAAGGCTTCATCAATGGTAACTACCTATGGTAGCCATTTCACACAATTTCTGGCATTTACATTAGGAAAGGGGAATTTGGCAATTACCCTTATATGTTACCAAGATATCTAGATGATAAGATCATCTTGGTAGAGGTATGTAGGAATTCATTGAGGTTAATACTAGGTGTGGTGAACGTCACAAAGAATGAATACAATTTCCTATTATATTTGGGGCATATACATGCTCATCCAACACCAACATCCTTAACTTGATAAAGAGCATGAGAGAAAACTATACATTTGGGCAATAAAACGTGCTTCAAACACACTTTGACCCAGTAAATTATGTCAAGGATAATTTAAAGCTAGGGCCATCATTCCACCGTATCCCCTCCTTAGAGGACTTTTGGGAAAATAAGAGGGATGATTTCAAAATGAGGGAGTGATCCTGGTCCCGACTCACTATCGAGAAGGTAATACTCTATGGCGTTAATATTGATGAAGAGGGGGTGTCTTAAGATGGGATGGCTATACTATCACCATAATATGTGGGTAGGTTTAAGGGGACCCCTCTGAAGCCCATATCATTTGAAGGGCCAGAGATGGATGATCTTGACCTAGGGATGGCACCCATCCTAAAGTAGACAACAAAGTGGGTAAAACGGAAAAAGATAGACAGGTGAGGGGCAAGCTCCACAAAACCCTCATATTTTAGAACAATCAAGAGAATAATTTGACAAATCAATAAAGAGAACCTTCATTAAGAGGTCAACTTTAGCCTCTAAAAAAATCTCATCTTCCTTCTCTCTTTTGGCAACGTCAGAAAGAAGCTTTGTATAACATTTCCATATTGAAAAGATATTTTCAATAATTTGAACTACAAACACAAATCATTTTCATATTTGTACATGTATGGAAACTACTAGAAACCTTATATAGATTACATTTCTTACCATAACTACTGCCAACACCTTGATACCATGCAAAGAAATCCAAAGTTTGATGAATAGTCATCAATCCTATATGCAATTCATTCTAAATTATATACATAGATGTCTTTTCAAAAATAAATTCATAGAGTTCATTCCCATTTTATATTATAGAGTAATTTTATGCAAATAATATGGCAAAAATAAAAATTTAATTATTTGTATGAATATTAATATCATGAATGAAAACCTTCAAGTTCTTTCCCAGTTTTTCAGCCAAAGTGAAAAGAAAAGTGGTCTTCCAAAAGCTTGGTGGACCTAACAAAAAAATCATTCTATAGTTTACATAGAAACACAATTGAACATTGTTACTGCCTAAGGAAAAGGTGTGAATTCCAATATCCTTTGCATCATTTGGTACTGCCCATGTATCGTTAACAATGAATTGGGTACCAAATTACAGGATAGTACAATACACAAATAGGAAGAAAATGCATCACCCAGGGCACCAATTTTCTTCTTATAAAAAAAACCATTTAAAGTAAAATCAATCCCATCTAAGAAAAAAAAGGGAACAAAAGACCAGTACCTTGAAGATTGAATCCAAGAATATTGGACATGAAGGAAATATTTGTTGTGAATCCTTCTATTTTGTCATGATTCCTTCTATCCTCCATGTTAAAAAACCAAAATATTATTTGGACAATTGGTAATATATGAAACCCTTCAATCCACACGCCGGAATCCAAAAAATTACTGCTCAATCCTTGCCGCTGGAAACAAAAATATTAGCAAACGCACAAGGAAACCATAAAATTATGCTCAATCCTTGTCACTTATTCATATATTACGACTTTGTTTTCATTTGTGGGTGATTATCTTCTTCATTGTCATTAAATTTTAGAATGGTAAGATTTTAGAATGGGAAAATTTTAGAATGTTGGTATTATTATTGTATGGTGAAAGTGATTGATTAGTGATTCAAGTTATACTATTGCATGATGTAGGATCAATTGAAAGAGATATTTTAATTTTTCCTTATTGTATGATTAGTATTTAATTAAATTAATAAGATTCATTTTAAATTTTAATTGATTGATTTTTCTTTTTACATAATTAGTAATTATGATAAATAATATATTTTAAGTGATCTATATTATATAGACATAAATGGTGCTGTATCTATTTTT
Organism: Thuja plicata; assembly: GCA_018584345.1. Lineage (NCBI taxonomy): Eukaryota > Viridiplantae > Streptophyta > Pinopsida > Cupressales > Cupressaceae > Thuja > Thuja plicata. The sequence continues at coordinate 1,356 of MU224315.1, read as the reverse complement.
TCTTAATTATTTTTTAATTCATAAAGATAATTGAAATTATTTTGGCCAGGAAATTATATAGGCTCAAGAGGAAACTATTCTAAGTCTAGTGTTATTTATAATGTATCTGATCAATCCGACCAAGCTTTCTAATGTTTTAAGCTCAAATTCTGGTTCTATTTTGTAACTTTATTTTATGAAGTTGTCAATTTCTTGTTTGACCTCTCACCACACCATTAATCATGGAGTCAACAATTTGTTGTTATCCTATACGTGAACAAGCACTACTTGTCATGAAATAGAACTTCTAAGTATGTAATTCTATGATATTGTCAAATGTTATTATAAAGGAGTAATAATCATTCATTAATTTAGTCATTTTTTTTGGGTGACTAATTATTTATTCATTTATTTAGTAATTTTTGTTCGGATCACTAGTTGTTTATTCATTTAATTAGTGTTCTATTTGGTCATTTATTTATTTATTTATATTTTTCTAACCTCTTTTTTTTACCCGATGACCAAATTAGTCATTTATACTTGTGAATTGTAAAAAATTAGTAGAATTTGACTAGTTTTGGATACATGACTAAAAATTTTAGTCATGTGTCTAAAATTTTAAGTCACATAGTGACATATTTTCCAAAATGTATCAGTGTTCTTATGAAAGTTTTATTTTTAATATGAAGATTCCAGAAGATCGGTTTGTCATTGAGTATTTAAATTAGTTTAACACAGTTACTAGTCAACTTAATTCTATAAAAGTAAATTTTGATGATGAGGTTAGGGCTTTGTTGATTTTATGTTCATTTTTTGAAAGCCAAAATGGCTTGGTTATGAATGTAATTAACTCTATCTCTGGTTCAAACAATTTAAAGTTTGATACTTTTCGTGTTATACTTAGCAAGGAAATGTGGCAAAAAAGCACAAGTGACACATTCAGTAATGATTTGACTGTATAGAATAGGGGATGACAGAGGGAAATAGGAAGGATCCCAAGTAATTATGGGAAATCTAGAAAGGGCAGATCCAAATCTAGGGTAAATGTGGAGTTCTAGCATTGTAGAAAGAAAGGACATCTGAAGAAAGATTGTTGGTCCTGAAAGGGAAAATACGGGGATGAATGACAAGAAAATAACAAGAAAATGTATTAGGCGATGTATTACAAGGTGCTTTGATTATTTCTATGGATAATATTATTTATTCTTGAGTGTTCGATTCAGGGGTTATTTTCCATGCTACACTCTATAGAAAATATTTTCTAGACTATGTTCAACATGATTTTGGAAAGGTTTATTTAGGTGATGATGAACCATGAAAAATTATTGGAAAGGGAAACAAATAGATAATGATAGAAAATGGAAATTAAAGGCCACT
>MU224314.1:136480-161148 GCA_018584345.1 Thuja plicata | reverse complement strand
GGATGGAAGGGAATCATTACAAAGCACCGGTTCATCATTAACATGATCTTGCTTGAGAGTGCAATCTTTATTTTCAGCATGAGAATCTTTAGAGGAGAGATTCTTATAGTATTGATGTTTTAAATCAATATAGAAGGCTTTCTTTTCCTCAATAGAGGCATCAAAGAGGTATTGTTCACTAAAATCATCAAATTCTCTTTCAAAATCAGAGTCATATGGATCACCATCACAATCTATCCAATATGACCCCCCATTACCAGTAAGCATGAGTTTACCACAAAGATGATGCTCAGGAATATATGTATCATTACATTGTTTGGGATAAAAATTGGGATCGTCATCACATTGTCCAAGATAAAAATTGGGATCATCATCACATTGTTCGAGATAAAAATTGGGATCATCATCACATTGTTCGGGATAAAAATTGGGATTGATATACCAAGATTTACCCATGTTGGAAGAAATCGGAGAGACATGAGAATCCTGTTCCTCCCTTAATCGTTGGAGTTGAGATCCCATAATTTGAAGTTGTTTCCATAAATCTTCCCTAAGAATCTCATCTTTGGTTTTAGACATTGTAAAATTGTCTTGATGTGCTTTCTTAGAAGATTGAAAAGGAGGTATGATGAAACAACCAATTGAATGACAGGTGCTGAAGTGATATCTAAAGTGTTGATTAAGACCAAAGGACAAAGGAGATAATGTCCAACTGAGACGGAGATAGCAATGAATCTAATCTTAAGTCAAGGTTAACTAACCTGTTCTCACAACCCAGAATAAGGACAACACAGACAAAGATGGATAAGATCGAAATAGATAATGGGTCACTTGGACTAGCACAACAAGGTCAAATTTTGAGACAACGAGTCAGACTGTCAATAGATTGCAATACAAGATAGACTAGTAACAATGTTGATGAGAACACAGATTTGTGAAAATTCAGAGAGAACCTTCACAACAAAATAGCAATTTGGACAGCAAGTTGATAGATTGTAGAGTTTTAATAACATGTGCAGAAACTTTGACAAGATTTTGATAGTTAACACCGAGAAGTGCAGATTTGGAATCGTTGATCATTTTGATGTTCGATTTGAATGTTTGAGATGTTTGTTTGTTTTGATGCTTCACCCACACAAGAAACATCAAGCAAAATGTTTGTAGTACCAGAACAGACACATCACAATCCTAGGATAGCCAGGACAGTATTTGTTGAATCCCCACTTGAACCGAAGTTCAGCTACGCTTACTCATAGTGGACAACTTAGAAGCTTGGAGGCACGGGCTCCTCCTTACATGTGCACTCACTTCTCAAGCACACCAAGCTTCAAACCCTAAAGGAATTGCTTCCAAAAGGGTTGTTGTCTCTACTAAGAGCCATAAAAGTGTGGGGCATCTTAGTAGGTCTTTAACCTTCTGCGCCAACAGATAGAGGGTTTTTGGATACTAGAACATAGTTTGTAGTAAGGGCATCCATTTAGGTGGTTATACTCATGGTAGATTAGCTCCATTATGGAGGCCTCCCAGCCTATAGAAGTTACATTCTATAGGTTTTAATGCACCACAAGGGTAATAAGGGAGATCTTCTTCCCGGTATAATGCAATCAACACCTGTTCACTGTGACATTAACCACAATGACATTTTTTATATACCAGTTTGGAAGGGCTTGGCTTTAGCCTATTACCGATTGGGCAATCCACTCTCATCGGCTCTGTTAAAGCACTCGAGAGGTAGCCACACTAAAGGATTTGTATGGATTTCTCTTTCACCCAAGATCCATGAAGGCGAGGGGAGAGGATACATCCATTTAATTCCTTGGGTTTACAAAACTAAAAGACACTTCAAGTAGAATAAGAAAATGACTATAATGTTTTTTGATTTCTGATCATCCCAAAAGGGTGAGAGCATAGTTTCCTAACATTATTTTCATTCCTAAAATAGAAAAAAAATGTTCATTTTAAGAATTCTTGCATGTGGGTTCCTATTTTAAGAAATCAAAAACAAGAAGCAAGCACGATGTTTTGCGTTCTATCAATCAAAGGCAACCTGCAAGAAATATCATTAGTAGTTTGTGTTTTAGTCTTCTTGTATAGCGTCCTGCAAACCACTGTTAGGAAAACCTTACCTATTCCTGCACATGCAACCCACTATTATAAAAATCCATAAAAATAAAAAAAACACATAGCTTGCCAATCCCACTTGTTAGAAAATCAGGTTAGTCAAAGATAATATATCATTTGATAATCGAAAAACCTGTTGTCATAGAAATCTGGTTTTGACCAGTCTACACTAAATCAATCATAACTTTTGCAAATCCAAAAAAAATTAATTCAAACTAACATAAAATGAAAGCTAGCTCAAATACCTTTCCATAAATATAAATTTTAGATTTTCATCATGTCATATGTGCACATACCAATAAAAACATCAGTCAGATTTCATAAAAATCAGGTTCTAACTAGTCTGCACTAAAATGACCATAACTTTTTCAAATCCCAATAAAATTAATTAAAACTAGAGTAAAATGAAATATAACTCAAATACCTTTCCAGAAATATAAATTTTGAATTTTTATCATTTCAGATGTGCATGTACCAATAAAAACATTAGTCAGATTTCTGGAAAAATAGCTCAGAAATTTATCACAAAACTCACAAAAATTAACCTTGTGATCGTGGGTTCGAGCCCCATGGTGGGCGCCAAAATGTTATATGCTGAATTTAGACCTCTTAATTAAACAAAAACACAACATAGTCTTTACACAATCACTCAATTCACAAAGACAAACATGAATTGTTTGTTCTGCAAATTCGATTAAGGCGACTTGTTGCCTCCTAATTAGTTGTGGATGTTGAGTTTTACCCTCAGAATGAGAGCCAACAACCTGACCATTACTAACATGGAGGATTTTAATAATTTAAGATGAGAAGAATTTCCATTAATCTCATGAAATCTGCAACTAGTCTATGAGAGAAATGCTCTTAATCTATTAATTGAGAAGCAATTAAGCTATGGAAATGAATTGCAAATAATCTAAGAATGAATTGCAACTAAGCTATGGAAGCAAAATGCAATTAATATAAGAAAATAAAATGATTTTAATCTAGAAATGAGAGTGCTTGTAATCTATGAAAGAAATTTCCTTTAAGCTAGAATTGAATTTGCCATTAATCTAGAAAGCTTGAAAGCATCAAATTGAAATGTTAGATATAGAAATGAATCATAAATGAAAGCATTCTATCTTCAATTCCAATTAAAATGGCCTAATTATGCAAATTTAAGCTTGAAACATGAAATAAATCAAATGCAAATTGACTATAATATTGATGCTCTCCAAAATCATCCTCTCTAATGAAGAAAAGAAGTCCAATTTATAGAAACCCATGGAAAGAGAGTGAAGAGTTTCTTGAAAAGAAACAGTTGTCTCTTCATTCTCCATTTGAGACAAATAAGAAAAGATTATTTGAATAAAAGGGTGAATTATTGCCACATAAGTGTCCTTTCACATGGAATTATGGAATTCCTTTTTGAGGATAATTCATCCAATAATTAAATAACCTTTCAATTCCTTTTATGTATATTAGCCAAAGGGGGTGGAATTGATTTAATTAAAAGCACTTAAAACTTTAGGATTAAATCAATTAATCATAGGGGTTTTTAGCTAATAATCATTGAGAATTTAGGAATTAAATTTAATGTCAGATTTATGCAAATTTGGGTTTTCTGCATTTGAAACTCAGTCAATTAAAGTCAATCAGGAGAAGAATTTGCCTAATACAATAGGACTTCGAAGATGAGAAAATGCACCAAAATTGATTGGTTTATTAGGTGCCAATTTTGGGGTGTTACACACCCTAGGAAAGAATAGACCTAAAAAGTATCAGACTAAAATTCTATTTTTGGATCCCAGAAGTTTTCTGAAAAGGGTATCCAGATTTGCACTCTGTTCCACTATTCCCAAACCTGTAACTCCTGAAACAACACCTGCAAATATCTAAAAAAGAGGGTTTTTGGGGTGGCTATATAAGGTTTTGCCTTATTAAAACCCCCATTTTGGTGATCTCCACCTCCACAAATAGCCAGATATAATATAATGTATGTGTGTGTGTTTCTCTTGGAAAGAGCTTCAAATGTGTAATGTCAAGATCTAATCCTCTAGATTAAAAACCCTAACATGAATTGAAAATGAGGAAACAATGCATAGATTTGAATGTGATAAAGAAAGCATACCAAGCTCCCAAGGATAAAGTATTCCTACCAAACTCACAATCCATAATTTCTACCCCATGATAATATCTTTTGAATGCTTGAAAGTTGGAAAGGGTGGATCCAAGAAGAAGGAAGGAAGGAAGATGTCTTTCTTACTCCAAAGAAGATCCATAATGGCTTGTCCAAAAAAGTGCTTGAATGTCTTAATGCATCATCATGTATTGTCCTTCTATATCATCCTCTTTCTTTCTTGCTTCATCATCATGCCATAATCATAATTGCATCATATCATCTTACGATTCTTTTTTCATCTCCAAATGAAGGCAAAAGAGAGTGTTTATATAGAGATCTCAATATAGACCTCCTAGGGAAACGAAAGGAACCCAAATTCAAATTTCACTTTAAATTATGGTCCAATTACAATCACCAACCAAGGAGGGCATTTATTAATTTTAATATCAGGGAAAACACTTCCGCATCTGGACCCGAGGATGTATTTCAAGTTTTGGAACCCCGATAGGCTCTAGATTTGAAAGCAGGGACCATCACCTGACATAGGTCAAGGTTGACCTTGACCTTGACCTGGGTCAAGGAAGAAATTGACCTTGACCTAGGTCAAGATTGACCTCAAACCTAACCTAGGTTAGGGTCAACCTCAACCCTGAACTGAGGTTTCAGGTTGGTCTCCTTGTGAAATCTACAGGGTTCCTAGGTCAACTGGGGACCCAGGGAGGTGAGAAAACATACCATGATGTTGGATAGAGGCACAAAGTCCAAAGTTTAAGTGTTATGAAGATTTAGGAGAGCCAATACATAGGTTCTACCCAAAAATGGAGTCATAGAAAGGGAGATTAAGGAGGATCCAAAGGATCCTAACCCTAATTTCACCTAGAAATGCAGAATCAAGTGTATGTGCATCCTAAATGCAAATCTAATATGAAAATGTGCTAAACAAGGGTGCTAAACTACCAAAATGGAAGTGATTCTATTTTAAGATGATACACTAAGGAATTACACTCCCCTTAGAAATAACCTTAAAACACATTTCATAATTTGCCTTACAAATTCATGAACTTTAAATGCCTTAAAGATAAAACTGATAAGAATTCAAACAATACACATGAAGATAATTAAAAATAAAGAAGGGAGTCCAATTATATTTTCATTAATCAATATTTCTTTAGTACATTCAATATTTTCTCAGTCTACTAAACCTCAATAAAAAAATTCTAGACCAAAACTTGCAATTTAGTGTTGATTGATCATTGACTGATCGATCCTTTGTACAATACTTCCTTCTATTACATATACCTCTAGAAATCTTGGAATACTATTATGAACCAAGATGAAACAAGCTATGAATTTCTATGTAAAGTCAAAGATTGACTCAACATGAAAGACAAAAATACAACAGAAGCAATAACCAAGTTGTTACAAGATTTCATAGGAAAATTCTCATTGGACCGCATGGCCTTTGCAAAAAATTCAAAACTATTTTGCCTTCACCAAGTGGAACCTTTTTCTTTGTTCTTTCAGGTACAAAATCTATTTACAACTGTTGGATACCTCTAGAAGTTAGAGAACTACCACCTGTTGAAGGAAAAATGGGGTGTTCCTGTTTCTTTGATTCATCTCGAGTATATTTGTCTTTCTATGCTGCAAAAACCTCATCACTAGCCAAGGGAAGTTATCAATTTCAATCTTCTTGTTGTTTAAATTATCCCGTTCGGGTTTCATTCTCTGAACTTCCTTTCTCCAAAACCCAAAATGAGACTTGGCATTTTCAATTATCTCCATGGTTTGAACAAACAAAATGGTACTCTCAAGGTTTATGATGCTATTAAGTCTCACAGATAGTTCATCATCCATATCTCCCATCCACTTTCCCTTATTCTTCAATTCACCATTCTTTTTGAAAATGCTACAAAATATTTCAAGACAAACTGTGGAGTGTTCTCTCCTTAGTACCTTTGCTCTTCTATAGATGCTGACTCTTCTTACTGCAAACTCTAACAAGATTTTAAAAAAATTGTAGGGAGTCTTTATTGTAGTATCAACATTATCCTTAGTCTTGGACAAAGAATAAAATAATATTAAATTTAATTTCCTCCTTATCCATTTGTCCAAAATTGGCTCGAGAGTAGCCTTATCCTCTTCAAAAGAATTTAAAATACCTACTACTCTCTCCCCACCCAAATAAATAATGTTAGGCTCTATACCTTCAAAAAACTACAAAATTGTATTTCTCCCTTCTCCTCATGCTTCTGATTCACTATAGATTGTGTCTTTCTGAAATTTTTCTTTCCTCTTCTAACCTCTTTCTCTCTGTTTCTATTTCTCTCTCTCTCTCTGGTCCTAGTTTCTCTTTTTCCAAGCTGAGATCAGATTATAATCTAGAAATAGAGGAAATAAGGGAAGGGGAAACCTCTATAATAGAACTAGAGGATGAAGGATGGGTAGGATAATTGGAAATCATCCTCTAAGGATATTCTTCAACCATTTTCTAGCCTCTTAAGTGTGCAATTATCCTATCCTTTTCAGTGACCACCCTCTTCAAATCATTGTAAGTTGTAAGGACTGTTTCAAATTTATCCCTTTGATCTTCCTTCTATTTGGCTTCCTTATTTGCCACTTTCAATCTAAAATTGGAAGATTCTAAGACTACACCAAATGTTTTGACACCTGAAGTTTCTCCAACTCTCCTTCTCATCTAGATACTAGAATAGTCATCCTTAACAAGTTCATTCATTTTTATATTCTCCTCTCTCTTAAAAGACCACATGACCAGGGAAACATGATATTCATTGAAAAAACCCCTTTGATAGCTTATTCAATTGCTTCCTTTGTATCAAGTGCAAGCTTTGTTTTCTTTCTTGCAACATCAAACACAATTGCACCAGCAATGTCCCATTTTGGAAGAATGAGGACTCCAGTACTTATAACCATTTTCCTTCCCTCCTCAGGGGTGATTAATTCAAATTTCTTTATCATTTCTTGTTTCACCTCATTCTCTATAACATTCATGTCTTTATCTAGCTATTCCTCTTGCCTTTTTTGGCATGTCTCCTTGAACTAATTATTATGCACCCTCCAAAGGAATTGTTTAAATGCCCTAGCTTTTACAAAGCTATCATCTGCCAAGAATTCATCACTAGCCTAATTGGTGATAGGATCTAGTTCTTTACCTACAAAATCTGCTGCAGTGAGGTCCATCTCAACCCTTTTGGGTGCTTCTGGTATTCCCTCTTCAATTTCTTGATGAGTAACACATATTTGGGTCATGCTTCCCATTTGTATAAATTTCTTTGCTACTCCTTATTCATTAATATGTAATGGGTACTGATAAGGTGAATACACACCTTCACTCAATAGTATATCTTCTTCCATTCTTTGCTTCTTAGGAGAAGGATGAGACTTACGATCAACATTAATAGGCATCTTTCCCTTTGAGGTGGAAGGATCCTCAACATGTATTTTCTCTTCTTTATGAGGAAGAAGGAACATGTTGCATTCTATGACCCTTATGGGATGTATCTCCCCTAGGCATCACCACAGTGTATCCCAATCTTTGGTGGAAAACGTAATCACCCGGTGGTACAGTTCTAGCAAATATTAGCTCACTCAAGATAATTTTGGCCTTGTCCAGATTTGACTTAATGACAACATCTTTTTTTGATTGAAAGTTTGCATAATACCTTCAAAATGCTTCATTAGAGCATCAATTTTCCTTTCAAAGGGCTTGAAGTCCCTCGATGGATCATAATCTTTGTCAAAATATTGTACAAAGTCAAGAGTCTTCTTATACACTAGCCACTTCTCCTTCTTAACTTCATGTTCTTGTAATGTGAACTCATTTCTAACAATGTCTTCACGAAAGTGGAATTGGTGATCCATTTCTATGCACCTAGTTTTCTTCTTAAATATATCACTCAAGAAACCCTCAGGGTTAGTGCACCTTACCACTAATGTTGTTAGTTTATAAGGCTTAAAAACCTTATCCAGGTGCACCCAATCACCCTTTCTAATAACAAATTAGTAGGCATTAGCTATAGTGGGAAAGATAAACTCCCTAATCTTCCTAGTCAGTGTAATCGCCTGCAGACCACCAATCTGTCTGATAATCTCAACAATACCAACCTACAAAGGAACTTGGTAAGGAAGTAAATATGTAGTACCCCTAAAATCATACACTCTGAAAATAGTTGAAACAGGATACAAGATGATATCCCCCCAATTATGTAATATTTTGATGTCATTAGCATACTGCTTTGGTCTTATGAAATACAACAAAGCTTTTGGGATCCTGGGATTATCAAGAAATAAAAGGGATCTAAGACTTGAAGTAAAGAATCTATCAAAAGAAATAAAAATGGCATCTTCTCTATCTCAGGATAAATACAAGGTCTACAATTGGATTGGTATTTCTTCATCATCTTTCATCTTCATCAGATCCATTTATTTCTAAAAATAATCTGCACCTTTATATAGAAACATGTGCATCAACATTGAATACCATCCAAATGGTTTATCCACCTTTGAATTGTGAATAACCAACCAAGTCATTATGAATTAAGTTAGAAAAAAAAGGTGTGAAGTAAAAAATGACAACAAGATGAGGGTGAAGGACCTAAACCATCATAAACATATAGTGGATTGGCATTACTATTTCTACATCCTCTCCAAAAATATGACACAGAGAGGAATACATACCCTTTGCCTTCATATTGAAATAATCTAATTTAATTGGATCTAGGGTATTAGGAACTACTACGATTAATCCTCCAACCTTGAAAAAATATTCCCTTAAAGGTCCAATTCTGAGATAATCCTTTTGGGATTTGTGTACTTCCTTGAAAGGTTGAAATTAATCTCTCCAAGCTGGGCAGAGGGCTCATTCAAATGGAAAAATTTGTGAATTTCATTAGTAGTGATGCTTATTAGAGGGTTAACATCCAAATGTATCACTACCCTTGCCACTAGGTCATAGTTCTTTGCCACTTGGATTAGGATGTAAAAATCCATGAAATTTTTTGGAACTACTAGCTTCCCCATATCAAATTGCCAAATATTACTGCTAGGAGAAAATGCATTCGTTTGACCAAAAACCCCTTTGAAAAGAGCTAAACCAGACTGATATTTGCATCCCTCATCTAGTTACCTTTATTGTATAAACCATCACCTACTTTTAAACAAGGATTTTTTGGCACTAATTCTTTTACTTTGGAAGAATCATTATTAGACTTATCAAGTTACTCCAGATAATCATCATATACTGATCTTTCTTGATAGTCTACTTTATCCTTGAACTCCCTACACGGTGTCATCTTAGAAACTGGGGTATCATAAAAGAAAAAATAAGCACAGACAAACCCTACTTCCCTCAACTTTAATCCATGCCTTTACTCAAATTCACAGAATGTAGAAGCAACCAGATAAAACAACTTACCTGCTTCAAAAGATGCCAACAAATAGATCAAATATACTGCACTTTGGATCTGCTTTGCTTCTCTGAAAATTGTAACGTTTGAATCACAAAATGGAGCACTTTACAATATAAATTCACCAACAATTTGCATTAATTCTTGACAGGGTAGCCACACGCTTAGTAATTACTTCTTGATATTTCAAAACCCATGGCTCAATGGTAAAATAAAGCTTCTCATGTTAAAAAATCAAATTTAAAATATAACCATTGATTTGGATCCATCTTAGCACATTGTGCGGTCCCAAAAAGTAAAAAAAAATGACAACCTCCACATCATAACAAAAGTAGAAAAAGAAACCAATCAATGAGAGACATTTCAACTCTAGGTAGCATCCTCGGTCCCACTTTACTCTTCCACATCAACCTAGATAGGTTTCACTAAGTTGTGATCCCGCGATGAGTATCCTTGGCATAGCTTTGGATCAAGGCATCACACCTACTATTGGATTAAGAAAAATCTAATCCGCCTTTACCTCTTTTCAAAGTGCCAGACCCATGATCTCAAAGTGGATATGTGTCACTCAAGTGTGATCCCATGATGAATAAAACTAGGTGCAACTTTTCTTAGTGGTAGCATGCCAAGCATTGGATTACTTGATCTGCTTGATGCTTTATATTTTGGACCCACTTAGGAGAGATCTCTGAATGGAAACTTGTCAGCTAGGTGTGATCCCATGATGAATAAAGAACATGCATCTTCTATTCTAGGCATCATGCCTATCATCCGATCAAAAAGTGATCTGACTGACCTTTATCTTCCTTTTAGCCCCAGCAAGGTCCCACCACTAGCCACATGTCTCTTAGGAATGATGCCTTAAAGAGTAACCTCCTCGCATCTTTTTTTTAGGGGATCACACCCACCCTTGGATTAAATTTGATCTGACCACGACCCATTCTTTCCTTTATCTTTGAAGACATTGGCTCCATAATCTTAGGATGAACATGTGTCACTCAATCATGATGTCACTATGAGTATCTTTGGTGAAATTTTGATCAAGGCATTATGCCTGCCGTCTGATCAAAAGTAATCTGCTTGACATCTTTGAAATAATAAAACACCACGGGGACTTTGGACTTAGGAAAAATTTAAACATAGGCCCCGCTAGGACTTAGGACTTAAAAAGAGATACCCCTCCACATGATGACTTAAGACACGTGATATAAAATGACTTAAGTGGATCCCAAAAAGGTAATGCATGATAATAAAAAGCATAAGAGACTTAGGGTTTAGAACAAAACAAATCCCAAGGGCTAGATCAAATGACAATTAGGGCTTAAGAACAAGGCTTAGACATAGCATATAAAATAGGCAGGATTTTGCACCATGGTAACCAAAGCTAGAAATCAAATAGGAACTCAAGGGAATGCATGAACATATAATATAGAGAGACATAGCACCATAAAAATTTGTAGTCCTAACACTCCCTTTTTTTTACCCCCCTCCAATAAGCCCCACTCCTATTTTCCTATATAAACCCCCACTATCACCCCAATAACACCTATTTAGGCAATATACTGCCACTTTTTTGCCCATTTTAAATCCCCCAATATGAATGCATGTGATAGTGTATTTCCCCTTCAGTTAAGGCTCCGTGGTTGAAATGTGTTATATTATTCATATAGGATAAGAGGATGAATTATTTCTCTCTGTCTTTGTCTTTATCATCTAGGTTAGTTAAATTTAGTTATAAAAGAGTTAGTTTGTAAGATGACACACACACACACGTGTGTGTGTGTGTGTGTGTGTGTCTGTGGTGGTTGAAAAATCACAACTTTATATGTTTTTACTTGTTATTTAACTTGTCCTTAATAGTTCCCTAGTACATGTTTATTTGATCTCGGGTTTAATCGAACTAGGTTGTAATGATTTTCTAAAAGTTTTCTAAAAAAATCTAATGTTTTGTAATTTTTTAATAATTTTTCTAAAATATGCATAAAAAAATTTATAGGTAAATGACCTAAGCCATAAGATTTTATTAATGAAATAAATTAAAAATACAGAGTCTCCGTTTAGTGTGGGCACCGATAGGAAAGAATGGAGAAGAAAACTTCCAGTCTAGCTCGGGATCTCGCGATTTAGAAAAAAAATCTTGTTAGGAAAAATGTCCTAACCAAATCAGATTAAGTCTTTGTTTACAGCTGAATATAGTTATCAATAAAATATGATTACAAATGGATCATTGAGAGACTCTATATCTACCTTAGGTTATAAATGACATTCTTAGGTTAGTTTGTTGCATGTTATGTGAAAGAGAGAATATCCGCATATAATTATGTATCGTATCCCTCCTAATATTGGCTTATTGATGTTTAATTGAGGTTTATCATTAATATATATTACTAATGGGATGTATATGTTAAAAAATTAAAATAAATTTTTATTCCCTCTTAAGTGCATTTACATATTCCTCTGTGTGAAAACATAGTCAAAAAAAAATCATAAATCTTAGAATATGAAAGCAAGAAGCATCATTGTTGGACTTAATGGGAAGTAGTACTAAGAGGGGAGGGGTGAATCAGTACCTCTAAAACTTTTAACACTTTACTCAATTCATCATTAATGATCATTCAGTTCTGATTTACCAACCATTACTGTTATTCTTTCTTATGCATATATTGTTTGTTCACAATCTTTAATAGTTTTCAATCATTCATAGAAACATTCATGAAATTGACAAACACAAAGAATAAGATATGGTATCATAGAAAACTCCTGTTAGGAAGTAAAAACTACGGTGGGGATGGCACCCAGAAAACTTCACTATCTTCAGAATGGAAGGGAGCCGGTTAAGGCTTACAATTTGATCACTTCTGATGATCTACCCTGTTAAGAGTATTAAGGTGGAGACTTGTTAAGATTTAATATGTTAAGAGCTTTAGCAACACTAATTTAAGTGTGCACTTAGTTATGAGATTTACAATAGGACGGTTAATCCCACCTTTCTTGAAAGGATTTCATTATTGTACTACACTTGTTAGAATGAGTACAAATGTTGACCTGACTATATGCAATCTACTATTTCTGATTTACATATCCATTAAAACCTTTACAATAATAATATCACCTTAAGTGATTGATGAATACCTTTTCTCTGCTTGTCGGTAGCCTCTGTTCTATTCTTGAAAACTGATTTGAATCTGTTTGTGTTCTACTGCATGAATTCTCTGTCTAGTCTTTTGTTGCTCTGCGTGGCTACTATCCCCTTTTTTTTTGAACAAATCTTTTTCTCAATGGATTGAGCACCTATTTATACAATTATTTTGACCTATCTTGGAATTCATAATTTACAATGTTAACTCTTAGATCTAAGGTTTACAACTTGACCTTGATCTTTAGTTTGCATGTTTTAAAACACTAAAACAAATTAAAACAATAAAGATTACATTGCTTCCTCTGCACATAATGGATTTAAAAGGAAATCAAGAAGTTATGAATACAAATTTAGTGATTTATCTAAAGTGGAAACTCAAATCCACTTTTTGCAGGATGTAACTGACTGTCGGTTCTTGGTTGTCAGTTTGAACTTGTAGTCTGTCGACATTCCTTGACTAAACTGATCACCAGATTCCCTATTTCTGTTGGGTTCCTCTCTTTGTTGTACTATTGGGTAGCACTATTGTTACTCATCGGGTATCGTTTACCCTTTTGTCATTGAGTAACACTTAACAGTGTTTGTCGGGTAACATTGGCATCAGATAGTGTTGTTCCCTGTTTGTCGGTGTAGGGTAAACCGATGGAGCAGATCATGTTTTTCTCTAAGTATACTAATGGTAAAATATAATTCCTTCAATCTCTCCCTTTGACATTAGTATCAAAAACTAATATGTGCATAATACAAAAATATTTACACCATGTTTATATCCTTGTCATAATATGACTCCCCCTTACGGTGTGCATCGGTGTAGTGTATGTATATGTACATGTATACTATCTATTCTCTGAGTGTACATTATTTTCCCTTTCCTCCACTATACATATGATTTCCTCCATTAACTAAGGTAATGTACATATCAAATTCCCCCTTTCTTTGATACTGATGACAAAAACGTACAACTTACAATATACCAAAATTGTGACAAAAATGTGTAACTTACAATATGTTAAAAGAAATTAGAATGGGTAACTTTGATATCTTCCATTAGTTTCTCCCAATGTTCTTTCAACTGTTCAAGTGCCATGTGTTGCAGCTCTAGTCTGGCGTGCATATCATAAATGCTATCTAGGACAGACATTTTAGGGGTGGCAATTAGAGTACTTGCCTATGTCATATTTTGTTGCAGGAGTGTAAGTGTTGGTAAGAGCTTAACTTGTAGCTCATTGACCTCATCTCTGTATTTCATCTCCACAAACTGAATGTCCTATCTCTGTTTCCTAGCCTGTATGATCTATTGATTGTGCAATTTAAGTGCTTCTTCAGTGATGGCTATATTTTGTGCACTAGACTGATGATCAACATCTATTTTTTCTATCTTGTCAGTATACTCCTTAGTGAGTTGATCTAAAGTGCACAATTTCTTGATTAAGGTGACAACTTCTTATAAAATTAGGTCAATTGTATTTATCAATTCAGATAGCTTGACCTTTTTCAGTGCAACTTCTTGGCTTATCTTTTCTGCAAGCTTGAATTCATACTTTTGTTCAAGTCTCTCTTCCATTATTTTCTCAGCATCTGTATTCTGAGATTTTAATGCATCTGTGAGTGTGACCAGTTGATCAATGATTAGAGTTTGTTGATCAATATTTATGTCTTGTACAATTTCTTGAAGTATATTTCTTGCTACTTCCAGTACCTTGGCCTCTTTGATGCTATTTTTAGCTTTTCTTCAATGGCCTTTCTCTCACATAGATATGCATACTTTGTCAGTGCTATCAGATCCAATGTTCTTGGATCACATACTAGAATCTCAATGATTTCATCTAGATTTATTGGATTCTTATTCTTTCCTTTCTTCTTCTTTGAGATTTGAGGGGATGCAGATGTATGAACTACCATAGCTAGTTCATGTGTCCGCTCTGAATTGCTTGAGGAAGGTTTTGTTGATGAAGTATCTTTTTTTTTCTTCTCTATGGGCACCTGTTGGTTATGTGAATATGTCTGTTTATTAACCTTGGGTGTCTCTACACAATGTGCTTCAGTTTTCTTTACAATCTCAGCCTTCTTTTCTTCTTCACTTTTCTTCTGATCATCAGTTGCAGCTTTCTCTACAATAGTATCTGTTGTCCCTTTGGATTCTTGATCACCCTTGTCTTTCGGTGTGCTTGTTTCTTTCTCATTTGATCCTTCATTTCCCTATAGTATGTTTATTGCCTTTATTAGGACAGGCATGTTACTTTGAGTTGCTGCTTGGGCTTTGTCAACATTGATGTCTTGCTCATCAGTTAGTGCCTTTTCAGAGGTGACATCCTCATCCTTTTGTATATTTTGTGCAGGGTCTTGCACAAGTGGATGGAAGATTGATTTTTCATGCATTTTCTCATTAGCAATGTCAACTATCTTGTCATCTGATGTCTTCAATACTTGATGACTTTGTTGATCCTTGAGTGTGATAAATATCACATCATCTTTCTTCTTTGGATCATTGTCAGAATCATAATGAGTGATATCTAGGAAATTATCATCCAGGCCTGTATCTAAGTTGATAGGCTCATCATCACTTTCTTGATTGTCCAAAGCAATATGCTGAGGACTTGCATTATCTATCTCCTCCTCTCTATGAGGTGTGTTTGTGAGAACTAATTGCTTCTCAACACTTGTTGACTTTGTCGGTAGATTCAGGAGATGTCTCCATTTGGTCTCTGTCATTGAATCCAATTCTATGAACTTGTTCTCTAGTACTTTGTAAGCCCTTATTTTGGCTACAAATTTACTTGAGTGCTTCTTTAATACTTCTTGTATTTCTTCAAACTTGGATTCAGGTGGCATTAGTCTCACAAGAGTTCTTTCTCTTGCTTCTATTTCTATTTTCAAGGCATATGACCACTATTGGTATATCATTTTAGGTATTTGACTCACAAATTCAGCAGGGGTATACTTGTTTTTAATCATTGATTTTATGATGGCTTCCTGTATCTTATTCTGATCCTCTTGATTCAATGTATCCCACTGCCTAATCTTTTTATCAGTCATTATGCCATGGGTAGCAATTGATTTGGTAGCTTCATCTACCATTTGGTTCCTGAAGTTCTTCTTTACTACATCTGGTTCATCATCTTTGGTGTCATCCAAGTCAGCCTCTGTCTTGACAAACCTTTTTCTCTTCTTTGGTAGTGTGGTTTTGACAGGTTGCTATTTTGTTCTTTTTGCTGGCTACTTCCTTATATAGGTCCTTACTTGACCTTTCTTAAGTGGTGTTGTATCTATTGCAGTAGTTTGACTTCTTATTCTTTGCTTCTTTGCAAGAGGTGGAGATGGAGGTGCATCAGATTTAGTAGCCTCTGTATCTGATTTCCTTTCTTCTATTTCTTTACCGGTGTTTCCCTGTTCATCAGTTTCCTCCTGTTGATATTTCTCTTCCTCTTCAGTACCCAATAGAATCTTCTTGAGATTCTTAACCATTTTATATTTCTTTTTTATAGTCTTCTTGACTTCTAGGCTATGTTTTATCTTAGATTTGGCCTCCTCATATGTGCCAAACCTTGGTTGTTTCTTATCAACGGGTTCATTGAGTAGTGCCTCAATTTCACTTGTAGCTAGATCAATATTGATCTCATAGTCGAAAGATGATAACCAAGCTATTCTTGGTACAACCAGTTTGGTGTGTGTGAATTCTGTGTCTACCATGAAACATATTTCATCTTTGTGCTTTTCAACCAGTTGCTCAAGAATCCTGGTTCTTTCCAACATCTTTTCCTTGAATTCAAGGAAGTATGCAGACATTACAGACTCAAAGTTATCTCCTAGTGACTTAATTAGTTTAGTAATATGTTGGGTTACTGGTTTGGTAGAGTCCCATACAAATTTTCCTATTGAAGGAAAGTATTCTTGAAAATAGAAAAATATAAACATAATAAGTGATCCAAACTTACATGTGTTTCTCTTTGAAGACCTGATTTTGATCATATTTTCATCAAGTTATTTTAGTAGGATCTCACACAGATCCATCTGAATTCCCTTTGTTACAATATTGTATGTTGTTCTTACTACTGTTTCAGAAATGTTGTTCATTCTGCTAGCCTAAAATTTTTTGTAACTAATAACACATGCACCAAATTTCAACTCTTCGTCAGTGATTGTGTTTACCTTGAGACCTTTGTTGTCTCCTTCTGCATTGGTGAGTTTTGTAACTTCTTTCATGGATGGATGTTTGTGTACCCTAGGCTTGTTGGTTATCGAATAACCAATGACAGCATGAAGAACATCCTTTGTTATTTCCTTGGGTTGGTCTATCCATAGTTTGTTGTCATGCATCCTGCTCAAGACAATCTTAATCCATTCTGTCTTGAATTCCCTCAAAAAATGTAAGGCATTAGTTAACCCTTTAACCTCCAAGTGTTTGTGTTCTTCTTTCAGATTTCCCATGGCATCACATAGCTTCTTATAAGCTTCATACATTTCTAAATCACCTATCTCTATGATCTTGCAGTGAATATAAGACCTAACGTCTTCTATGAGCAAAACCCTAGGCAGGATTTTTGAAAATGTGTCAGCTTCATCGGGTTTCGATGCAATCTCTAGAAAGATCTTGTATTTAGGTTCTATACATTTCCTATTATTGATTAGTTTCACCACATTCTTCTTTTCATTCTTCAACTTAGCAGTTATTGATGTATTTTCCATTATTTTTCCAAGTACTTAGGGTTTTCTTGAATTTAGGGCTTTTCTTGACAAAAATAGTAACATAAATCTTTCGGTGTCTTTGTTACTTACTTCATTTCACAATGGTGATGAGGAATCTATTATCTGTATGCTGAATTGATTTATAGATGCTTCTACTTTCTATTCTTGAATCACTTTGATGTCTCTCTACTTTCTCCTCAAATCGTGGGTAAAAAATGAAGTTGTCCCGTCGACTATTTATAGAATTTTTGACCTAAGTCTTTGGAATAAATGCTCAACAACTCACTGGGACGTGAAGATGGGTTTTTTTGCGAGGATATTTCAAATCATCATCAGTGAAGACATGTTTCTTTGGTTAGCTGTTAACTTTTTGATTTTACTGACGGATTTCGGTATTCTGTTACGACCACTTCTTAACTTTGCTTTCTTACCGACGGTCGTCGGGTTATACTAGTAGTTTACCATTTTTACTAGTTGACCAATAATTTCTGGTAAGTGTGAATAACTCATTATTGTGTTCACCGATGATTTTTGGTAACTGTTTACCAATGGTGTTGGTTTCTTAGTTTAGTAACAAGTAAAGTAGTATGCATCTTTGATTCATGCAGTTTTTTACTATCTATCAATTTATATAATGGAAATGATACAAAATATAACTTGGTATAGTGAAGTTCCATACTTACTTGTTCAACTTAAGTGAGTTTGGTGGTGTCATCAGATCCATTGGATGGGGTGTCACCATTTGCATTACTTGGTACAACTTCATCATTGCTTGAAGCTTTTATCCACATTTTGTCTCTTGCTCTCTGGATATCTTCAATGGTGTTACCATTGGGATATGTGCTTGTTTTTGTGTCTTTGCAATATTTCTTGAGATGACTAACTTTATGATAGTGTAAGCATGCCATTCTGGGGTTTTACCAACCTCTATACCTTTTTTTCCATGCTCTCATGTAGTTTGCAGCAATGTGACCATATCTGCCACATGTTGTACAGTTTGTCCAAGTGTTGTAATCCCATACATATTGATTACCGATTCTCTTTGGCTGATAAGGAACTTCTTTACATTTTGGCTTCCATGCTTGCCTTTTCTTTTTCCAGCATTCTTCAGATGTGTGCCCATTCATCTTGCATGTAGGACAATATTTGTCCATGTAGGTTTCCTTCTTTGGCTTTTCTATCTTGCTCTTGCATTCACAAGCCTTGTGTCCTTTCTTGTTACATTTATAACATAATCCTATAAATAAAGATGTAGATGAAGATTTAGGAGTACCTTTCATTTTACCTCTACATGTATATGATGTGTGCCCTTTCTTTCCATAGTTCTTTTATGTTTGCTTCCTTGGTCTTGGATTTTCGTAGACATTGTTTGGATTTGATGATTCTCCATTTTTGGTAAAGCATATATCGTTGTTGTTGATGACTCTTCATTGTCATTCAAGAAAGTCATCCATTCTTTTATTGCTTTCTTCATCCTTTCTGATAATCTCATTATGTTGTTGCTGAAATCTAACCTCATGCTTTAGCTTTTCATTATCTTCTCTTAGTTCACCGATAATCTATATTCTCTCAATGAGTTCCACATTTATTTTGTTTGTTTCTTGACTCATAAGGATAATCTGATTTGTGAGATCATGGTGATGCTTGACATGTCTTTGAATTTATATTTCCTTTTCATGTAGTTTCTCTAAAATCTTCCTTCTATCATCAATAGAAAGTGTTCTTTCTATTTCATCTTTTCTGGCAGAACTCATCACATCAATCATTCTTACCATTTGGGTCTCTTGACCGATTTGTAGCATATTTATTTTCTCTGTCAGATGTAGGTTGATCTCCTTTAGATTTGTGATGTTCTCTTCTGGTGTATCTGATACATTACTTGCATTTGATCTTGAAGATTTAAATAAATCTAAAATCTCTTCTTCATGATAGTGTTTTTCATTGTTCATGTAGCCATACCTTTTCTTTCATCCAAAAACTCTCTGATTTTGATTCTTGCTTCTTTATACTGCTCATAGAACATCTGTATCTCAATCTTTTTGTTCTCAATATTCTTATCAAGTTTGTACTCTCCATTGTATTATCTTTACTCTTAAGCCTTTAAGCTTTTGAAGAAGATACTTAGCTCTGATACCAATTGTTGGACTTAATGGGAAGTAGTACTGAGAGGGGAGGGGTGAATCAGTACCTCTAAAACTTTTAACACTTTACTCAATTCATCATTAATGATCATTCAATTCTGATTTACCAACCATTACTATTATTCTTTCTTATGCATATATTGTTTGTTCACAATCTTTAATAGTTTTCAATCATTCATAGAAATATTCATGAAATTGACAAACACATAACATAAGATATGGTATCACAGAAAACTCCTGTTAGGAAGTAAAAACTATGGTGGGGATGGCACCCACAAAACTTCACTATCTTCAGAATGGAAGGGAGCCGATTAAGGCTTAAAATTTGATCACTTCTGATGATCTAGCCTGTTAAGAGTATTAAGGTGGAGACCTGTTAAGATCTACTTTGTTAAGAGCTTTAGCAACACTAATTTAAGTGTGCAGTCAGTTATGAGATTTACAATAGGACGGTTAAGCCCACCTTTCTTGAAAGGATTTCATTATTGTACTACACTTATTAGAATGAGTACAAATATTGACCTGACTATATGCAATCTACTATTGCTGATTTAAATATCCATTAAAACCTTTACAATAATAATATCACCTTAAGTGATTGATGAATACCTTTTTTCTACTTGTCGGTAGCCTTTATTCTGTTCTTGAAAACTGATTTGAATCTATTTGTGTTCTACTGCATGAATTCTCTGTCTGGTCTTTTATTGCTCTGTGTGGCTACTATCCACCCCTTTTTTTTGAGCAACTCCTTTTCTCAATGGATTGAGCACCTATTTATACAAGTATTTTTACCTATCTTGGAATTCATAATTTACAATGTTAACTCTCAGATCTAAGGTTTACAACTTGACCTTGATCTTTAGTTTGCATGTTTTAAAATAGTAAAATAATTTTAAAAAATAAAGATTACATTACTTCCTCTACACATAATGGATTTGAAAGAAAATCAAGAAGTTATAAATACAACTTCAATGATTTATCTAACGTGGAAAGTTAGATCCACTTTTTGCGGGATGTAATTGACTATCGGTTCTTGTTTGTCGGTTTGAACGTTTAGTATTTTGGTGTTCCTTGACTGAACTGATCATCGGGTTCCCTATTTCTATTGGGTTCCTCTCTTTGTTGTAATTTTGGGTAGCACTGTTGTTACTCGTTGAGTATCGTTTACCTTTTTGTCATCGGGTAACACTTAACAGTGTTTGTCGGGTAACATTGGCATCGGATAGTGTTGTGCCTATCTTTTGGTGTAGGGTAAACCGATGGAGAAGATCATGTTTTTCTCTAAGTATACTAATGGAAAAATATAATGCCTTCACATCATAACCTATTATTCTGAAACTCAAGTTCTATAAAGCTGATGCATATAATACTTAGATTACTATGAAGATACTATAGAAGCTCATGTTATTTAATCCTAAAATCACTTGCCATCAGTCTCTCATTTACTCTTTTTTGTCATAGGGGCTTCTTCCATAGTATTATCCCCCTCCTCTACCTCAAAATGTGAATCTCTAAAGCCTTCCCTATTCATGTTTCCAACATCATCTTCCCTCAAAAAAATGTCAAACTAGTCTTCTTCCTGGGGTGCTTTGACATGTAGAAAGGTAAAGAGGAAATCAAGGTTCCTCCTAATTGTTGGAAACACAAAGAGGGGGGGGGCGGGGAATGAATCAGTGTTTAGCTAATTATTCAATTTCAGCAACTTTAAACTTAAATCAATTATATATCATTTGAAGCTTAACAAAAGATCACATAACACATAATATGATTACGAGGAAACCTTGATTAGAGGAAAAACCCCGGTGGGAATTAGTACCCACAAATATTTCACTAGTATAATGAACCTGTTAAAGTTCCTTTGCCCTGTTAGGAGTAGTCTTTACAATGCAAGTAAAATGACCTGGTTAAAGGCTTGACCCTATTAGGAGTATTTTACAAACAACCTTGTTAGGGGTGAGGACTCACTATCCAAGAGCTCACTACTCAATAAGAAAGAAGGCTACAACCTCCTGAGAATAGATATGCACTATATCCAAAAGTGAACTATTGTATATGACACAGATGTTTGATCAGTTCTAGTTATGTGCTTATACTCTTATCTTCTTTAGGGGCTCTATCTCATGCTGACATCTTTACATTTCTCTTCTCTACTTATTTCTTCCACTCCTCAAATATATTTCTTCATTAAATATATATGCTTATGTCTGAATAGACACGACTATAAACAAGACCTTAGTTGGCCCAAAAAAAACATACACAATGCTTCCAAACAAATTGGCTTAAGCCTATTTACAATAATATTTAATACATGATTACAAACTTATTACAATAGGTGCTTAGCTTTTACATAACAAAAGTCTACACTCTAATCAAAAACCTAAAGTCAGCTCCATACTCTGTACTCTGAACTACTAGTGTACTTGTTCTTCCTGTAACTTGTCCGTATTGATATTCCATACTATGCATGTATAGGGTAAGCATAAAAACATATCATAGAACTTATGTCTTAAGGTTCTTAGTCTAAATCGCCTGTACGCACGTGCGCTGGTGCTCTGATCATCTGTGTAACTTTGTTTTGTATTGTCTTTTGTACTTAGTCAATTTTCATTACTAAGTTTGCTATCAAAACTCCATATGAATTTGTTGCCATAATGACAACACAAAATAATCCATATACTCCCTGGAAGTCAACTTTCCAATAATCTCCCACTTTTTCATTAATGGCAACAAAGGAATGTGGCTAAGTTACTCAAAATTGACTAACATCAAAAACTGTGTATTTTCTTCTCTTAATATATACTATATATTTCTTTGCATATATGTACACTTCTCCTCATACAAAAATTACTCCCCCTTTGACATTAATGACAAAGGTGTCAAAATTATAAGTCTCTAAACACTTACTCCATGTATACATCTGGATATCCAATCTAAAGAGACTTGATCTCTTTCTGCCAAAATGCCTTCATTGCATCAATTGTCTGGAGATGGGAACATAGAGCATATGTGAGCTTCTCCATTTTTATTAGATCCATGCAGGGACCTTGATCATACGTGACAATAGTGGCATTAATCTATTTGATGTTCTCATCTAGAACTGCTAAGGAGGGTGTTAGTGCATTTCTCAGTTGGGTCTACCTGATTCTTATCTTATTAATTTCAAATTTTTCCTTTTCAATCTTGTCTAGCTGACCTTGATAGATACTGTTGCAAATGTTCATGTCTTGTGTGGATGTTTCAACTGATTTTCTAACACTTTCAACCAAGATATCTACCTCTTATATCTTCTTGATATGTTCAAAGGTGAATTTCACTCCGTCTATGCATTTTGCTATTACATTTCTGCCTTTAGCTGCCAACTCTTTCAACATAGACTGACCAATCTTTAATGAGTTTAGATCTTAGGTAAAATTCTTTACCAATTCATTTAATCTTTCATTTTTATACTCATCTTCTACAGTTCTAGTAGTTGAGTCTACTAAGCTTGTGAAATGTGCTTTGAAGCTTGTTAGTATGCTATCTACATCATCAACTGACTAAATTTTTTCTACTTTCTTGTCTGTAGGCACTAGGTCATTCAGGATGTTTACTGATTCCAAGAAGAGAGGGTTTCTCATAACCTATTTGTCTTTGGATTTTTCCATGGATAGGACACTGATATTGATCAAGTCTTCTTCTCCCCATGCATCCAGACTTGCTGAGTCAGGAGTTAAACTTGAAAACAATGAGTTTGATGGTTGAATGGATGGTGTGAATATAGTATTCTGACTAGTGTCCATGCATTCACTTTTTATTGGGATCTCCATGACTGGTGTCTCATTATTTTGATTGTCTTGTTCTTTATTCAAATCTGTTGAATCATTAAAGGGGACTTCATCTTGCTGTAAAGATGTGTCATTAGTGCATACCTCCTTTGTTTCTTCAGTGATTACAAATGCTTTATCAACTTTGTCCATATCATTATCAAAAGCTTTCATGGATATCTTGATATTATCAATCACTATAGTATCCCATGAATCTTTTGTTGTATCAGAAGTTATTAAAACTAAGGGCGTTGAAACCTATGGACCTGTCTTAGGTGCATTCTGAATCACTGGTTATGTAACCTGTTTGGGAGGAACTGGAGTTACCTTTGTTGTAGGCGCCATTGATGGATACATATGTCTATCCAAAAATACCCACTCAAATTCTTTCTGAGTCTCTTCACCAACCAAATCATACTCCTTCTTCATGATATGGAGAACTCTTGTTTTGGTTCTTAGGTGCGGCTTTACTAAATCCAACATAATGACTTTCTCATCATGTGAGCACACCGGGAGAAGACTATCCAATGTTTCTTCTCTTAACCTCATATCCTCTTCAATTTCTTGCCTCTTTAATATATCAAGTATGTTCCATACCTTGTCTGGTATGACAGTTTTGAGTTCCAATACTTTCCTTTTGAACTTAATCATGTGAGAGATGATCATAGAATGAATCTTTGATTTGTCTATCTCTTGATATTTTTCATATACATTCTTGAGAGATTCTAGTCTTCCTTCATTAAAAATTATGTTCCTTAAGACATTAAGACTAGTTCTGAAACCTACCTCAGGAGGAGCTTGTGTGTTCTTTACCTTGCTCCTTGTAGTTCTTGAGGATGGATGACTAGTGGGCGCTTGCTTCCTTCCTCTAGAATCCTTGCTTGGTATAGAAGGTAGAGAGGATTCCAGATCAATGGTGGTTGATGGCACAGATGTGTCTACATTTGATTTCTTCTTTTTCTTTTTAGGCATATCATCAGTCTTTTCCGTTTTCACTTCTGTAGGATTTTTCTCAAGTTCTTTGGCTATCTTAGCTTCTCTAGCTTTGTCAAGGTCTTCTTTTGTAACACCATGAACTTTTAGGATGTTTGAGGTAATCCTTGATGCCTTCCTTTTGTTTTCAGCACTGTATAAGATAGAATCCACTTGATTTGTCTTTTCTCTGTAAGTACCCCATCTAGGTTCATTGGGATCCTTGGGCGCAGATAGGAGGACTTGTGCATAACCTTCCAAAACATGTTCTTCAACTTC